>CABHPH010140687.1:0-28878 GCA_902168325.1 Peromyscus nudipes | reverse complement strand
CTTTCTTTCTTTCTTTCTTTCTTTCTTTCTTTCTTTCTTTCTTTCTTTCTTTCTTTCTTTCTTCCTTCCTTCCTTCCTTCCTTCCTTCCTTCCTTCCTTCCTTCCTTTCTTTCTAAGATTTATTTATTATGTATACAGTGTTCTGTGTGCACTCTAGAAGAGGCCACCAGATCTCAGTATAGGTGGTTGTGAGCCACCATGTGGTTGCTGGGAGTTGAACTTGGGACCTCCAGAAGAACAGCTAGTGCTCTTAACCTCTGAGCCATCTTCAGCCCCTCTCCTTTTCTTTAAAGGCATGCGCCACCATATCCAGCCTCTTCCTGCTTTTAAATAAATATTTATTTTTAATTTTTGTTAAATTTACTTTATTATTCTTTGTCCATTTCATACCTTTTTTTTCTTTTGGTATGTTGTTTGCACCCCTACTGCCCTTTGACATTCTCTTCTTGCTCCTGCTGAACCTCTCCTCCCATTTTATTCTCTGTGTGTGTTAGGGTTGCTTGCATGAGCCTGGGTGGGGGGTTATTTATTGGTACTTGGGCACCTTGCCAGTGGTCACACCTGAAGAAAATGGCTCCCCATCCCCCAGCTGCCATTCACTGCCAGTTGCCTCCCAAGCCTTTTCTTCATTGGTTTTGGAGTCTGTGTCGTCCCTGTCATCATTCTCCCGCCCCCGCCTCCTCCCCCTCTCTTCTCACAGCCACAGCTTCTGAGAGCTCATGGGTGCAAGGCCACGCCACTTCTAGAAAGCACTTACAGCAGCCCGCCATTCTCTGGCCCTTACATCCTTTGGCCTCATCGGCAGAGATGTGCCCTCAAGAGTCACCTATTCTCAGCACTTTGACCAGTTATGAGTCTCTACATTGGCTGTCACCCACTTCAAACAGCATCTTTCTTTTTTGAGACAGTCTGTGTAGCCCAGGCTATCCCAGAACTCAGAGATCCCCTCCTGCCTCAGCCTCAGAATGCCGGGATTGCAGGGACGTGCTGCTACGCCTGACTTAGCGCTTTCATAGCACTTTGAATACTAATTAGGTTTTGACTCTGAGTGTGGGTTTTGAGTCTTTTTTTGGTGGTGTTTGTTCTGATGATGGCGGGGATGACACCCAGGCCCTCAGCACTAAACCTCACCCTCAGCCTAAACTCACTTTGTTAATTATGTATTTTTAGATTTTATGTATTATTATTTATTGCAGTCACAGGGAACCAGCCCCAGGCTGCACCAGGGCTCAAAGAGAATGCCCAGAGTTGCAAAATTATAAACTTTTTCTCTCTGAGGAATTTTTAGGGAATAGGGAGAAACTCAGAGGCACTCTGATGGTAACTTTCTTTATTCTCTCATGTGTCTCCCTTTTCTCATGGTGGCTTCCCTCCTTTGTTCTCACAGCTGTATATACCTAACAGAAACTTTCATGTTGAGCATAGGAGTTACACTGTAAGGCCACATTTCAGAAAACAATAAGAAGCAGAGCCATCCTGACAATACACATGTAATAAATCTTAGTTCTCTAATTGCTGGAGCTGTAATCTCAACAGCTGCAGCTTCAAAGAAAGAACCAGTTATTGTCTATTTAGAGAGATAGCTTTAGAAAACTAAGCTATTGAGGAGTCTGAGAAAAAGAAGGTATTTGTGCATGCATCCTATATTTCTAAGTGTAGTAACATTTTAAACTAGCATTTTGTGATTAACAGAAATGCCAGACTTTTTACAGAAAGAGAGCTGTGTCTTAAATGCTCTGGTTGGAACTCAGGTTTACCTTAAATCTCCTAATATAGGCCCACTTGGACTTTTTCCAAGGCACAGTGACATAAAAAGCATTTTAAATCTTTAAATATATTTTCCTATCCTTCGTGTAACTTCTGATTGTCTAAAAACACCTGCAGCCCTCATTAGGCCTACAGAATCAAGTTACTGTCTGTAGCCTAGACAAGTCAGAATGTATTTTCACAAATTGAGGTCAGGAATGTGTGCAAGGACTAAATCATTTGCCAGCTAGTAATAATTGTGCTTTTTTGTATTTATGACCTAGCCAGACAGCTCAGTATGTCCTTGTGAACTAAGAGGGGAACTGTTTATTTAAAAAAAAAATCCATTAGCAAGGCACTTGGTCCTAATCTAAAGTTACTTTGAAGCATTAAATCAGCTAATGGTATACAGTTGTCTTAGAGCTGGGGGGATGCAACTGTTTTCTTATGTCAACCAGACTTACAATTTCTGACTCATGTAGTAATTCTTTGTATTCATATTTATTCATCCAACTCTGTGTAAGTTAACATTATAGATATCAAATGGACAATACAGTTTAATGAGGAGGCATCTTCTAGACAGTCCACAGCTATAAATGCCCATAAGATTGAGATGTAATCATGAGATAGACACGTTACAGTACAGGTAGTGGGGAATTCCCACAGCTGTTTAGGAGAAAATGTTAATAGCACGTGAGAAATTACAGATAGAAGCAAACAATATTCCAGAGTCTGTGGCCTTGTAAGACTTGCTTGAACAAGGTCCTCCCATCAGAGAATTATTCATCTGGTGGGTTGACACCTGAATATTAATTGCCATCTGCTGCATTATGCCATGATGTAGATGAATTTCTAAATGGTCTTATTAAATAAAAAACACGGAGCCAAATATAGGGGTGAAAGCCTTAGAGATCGGGGAAATAGGAATAGCCACCAACCAACCTTACCTCACCAGCTCTGCAGCTTCCAAATGCAAGCTACTTCCTGTCTTACCCATGCCTTTATTGCCTTGGTGTTCTGCCCTCTCATTGGCTATCTTAGCCCAGCTACCTCACTTCCTTGTCACTGTCCGTCTGTATAGACCTCTAGGGCTCCATGGTTGGTACTGGGATTAAAGGTGTATGTCACCATGATTGGCTTTGTTCCCTAGTATGGCCTTGAACACACACACACACAGACACTTAATCCTAAGTGATAGGATTAAGTGCATGTGCTACCACTGCCTGACTTTTGTGTTTACTTAAAATGGCTTGCTATTTCCTCTCATCTCCAGGCAAACTTTATTTATTAACATACAAATAAAATATCACCACATTTCAGCACAAATATCACTACAACATGGCTCTTGCAATTATTGTATGCATTGTGTATGTGCATGATCTCTAGATGTGTACATGTGCATGTGAAGGCCAGAGGACAAGTTCATTGAACAAATTCTCTGTTTACTATCTTGTGTAGGTTCTGGAGTTCAAACTTAGGTTGCCAGGTTTGTGTGGCAAGTTCCTTTACTTTCGGAGCCATCTCACCAGCGCTTGAATTTGCTTTTTTAATGTGTCATAGGCATTTCCTATGCTGTTGCTGTTTTTGTTTTCCTAGAAATTTCTTTGGATGGGTGTGTTGTATTTGTTTCATTGTATATATGGAAATAATTTACTTAGCACTCTCTCGGATGTTTAAGTTATTCTGTATTAAATTAGCACTTTAGTAAGCATCTGTACTTCAGTCTTTGTCCAGATCTTTGATCATTTTCAATTCTGGAGAAATGTAGTCTCTAAGTTAGTGGTGATGATCTGAAACAAAGCAACTAATTTGCTTGCCATTATCATTGTTCCTTTGTGGTCCCTGGGCTTTGCTTGTGTTGAATGGATGATCTGTCCAAGTAACAACTTCAGATCCTTGTCCTCACAAAATGTCATCATTTATTTATTCATAGAAACAGTTAAGACTATATAGAAAAGCAAAGGCAAAGCTGCCTAGTTCTCCTGTTAGAAAAATGGTAGCAGATAACGAGTTTCCCTTCAGTCACTGCATGTGATATCTGAGTAAGTGTTATATGTATAATATCTTACCCTTTGCTTATTTATTATGTAGTTTTACTTATTTGTATTTTGAGACATAGTCTTATGGATCTAAGGCTTTCCTCAAACTTGGAATGGAGTCAAGGATGACTCTATAACTTGTGATCTTCCTACCTCTATCTCATAGCACATGCCACTGTCTTGTGTATGTGTACTAGGGATAGACACAGAGCATTCTGTGTGTTAGCAAGTACTCTACAGATGAAGCTACATCCCAGCCCTGCGTATGCCCTGCAATCGACAAATTCTAACTATAATAATTAGATTGTGGATGTATATATTTTTTGATGTTCTTTGTATTCAGCAGTGTTTCATGTTTATAAATAAGACTTGACATTAACACTGTGCCTGTTTAGATGAATAACTTTTCATCAATAATTTATTTTTTGTGTAACTCACTGTGTAACCTTGGCTGGCCTGGAACTCATACAAATACACCTGCCTCAGGGATTAAAAGTCTGGGCCAATGTGCCTGGCTGTTGATAATTTCTTACTAAACACTTAGTTTACTTTCTCCTTTTGCTTTTATTTTTTTTAGAAGCATAAATATTTATTTGTAACAAAGGAGTTTGTGTACAGTGTTGAAAATCTACAACTTCTTGTTAAATTCACATTTGTACTTCACCTTTTTAAACAAACATTTATAATCATTATTTTATACAGATACAGATATGTAAAAATAACATCGAGTTCAGTGGTCCTTCAGCATTTTCCACTTAATTTTTTTTTTGAACATAAAAACAAGTTATAATTCGGAAGTCCAGAGTCATTTGAAACTGGAAAATATTTTCTCTGTAGAAAATAGTAAAAATGATAACATTTCTCAATAAGCCCTTTTAAGCCAAATAATAGCTGAATTATACATATAAATATTGATTAGATTCTGGGATACAGAAGAAACCTATCTTCATCTGTTCAGAGAACTATGTTTTACTTAAGTTGTGTAAGTGAGATTCCTATTCATCTTCCCCTTCACTGTTTGATTTATGGCAGACATTTTTCTATAGGCTAATCCATAACCTAAAAAGATTTTAGCCTCCCCTCCTGAAAGTACAGCCAGCATATTCTTTCCTCAGCTTGATACGGTACAAATTCTTATCCTGATAGTGAAATGTTTCACTAAAGCTTGCCCAGTGATTGAGCAAAACCAAAACTTATTGTAAGCCACAGTTATCCTAGGGTCCTCTCTGCTAGGTAGCCTCCCTGGATCTGTGGGCTGCAGTCTGATTGTCCTTTGCTTTTTATCTAATATCCATTTGTAAGTAAGTACATACCATGTTTGTCCTTCTGAGTCTGGGTTACCTCACTCAGGATGATATTTTCTGGTTCCATCCATTTTCCTGCAAATTTCATGATGTCATTGTTTTTCTCTGCTGATTAGTACTCCATGGTGTATATGTACCACATTTTCTTAATCCATTCTTCAGTTGACAGGCATCTAGGTTGTTTCCAGGTTCTGTCTATTACGAATAATGCTGCTATGAACATAGTTGAGCATGTATCTTTGTGGTAGGATTGAGCATTCCTTGGGTGTATGCCCAAGAGTGGTATGGCTGGGTCTTGAGGTAGATTGATTCCCAGTTTTCTGAGAAACCTCCATACTGATTTCCACAGTAGTTGTACAAGTTTGCACTGGTGTTATATTTAGGAAGTGTTCTCCTGTGCCAATGCGTTCAAGAGCACTTCCTACTTTCTCTTCTATCAGATTCAGTGTAACTGGATTTATGTTGAGGTCTTTGATCCACTTGGACTTGAGTTTTGTGCATGGTGACAGATAAGGATCTATTTGCAGTCTTCTACATGTTGACATCCAGTTATGCCAGCACCATTTGTTGAAGATACTTTCTTTTCTCCATTGTATAGTTTTGGCTTTTTTGCCAAAAATCAGGTGTTCATGTGTGAGGATAATTCGATTCCATTGGTCTGTATGTTGGTTTTTATGCCAGTACCAAGCTGTTTTTATTACTATTGCTCTAGAGTAGAGCTTGAGGTCAGGGATGGTGATGCCTTTAGACGTTGATTTATTGTACAGGATTCTTTTAGCTATCCTGGTTTTTTTGTTTTTCTATATGAAGCTGAGTATTGTTCTTTCCACGTCTGTGAAGAATTGTGTTGGGATTTTGATGGGGATTGCATTGAATCTGTAGATTGCTTTTGGTAAGACTGCCATTTTTACTATGTTAATCCTACCAATCTATGAGCATGGGAGATCTTTCCATTTTCTGATATCTTCTTCAATTTCTTTCTTCAGAGACTTAAAGTTCTTATCATACAGGTCCTTCACTTGTTTAGTTAGTGTTACCCCAAGGTATTTTATATTATTTGTGGCTATTGTAAAGGGTGATGTTTCTCTGATTTCTTTCTCAGTCATTTTATCATTTCTGTATAGGAGGGCTACTGACTTTTTTGAGTTAATCTTGCATCCTGCCACATTACTGAAGGTGTTCATCAGCTGTAGGAGTTCCCTAGTAGAATTTTTTGGTCACTTATGTATACTATCATATTGTCTGCTAATAGTGTAAGTTTGACTTCTTCCTTTCCAATTTCTATCCCTTTGATCTCCTTTTATTGTCTTATTGCTGTAGATAGAACTTGAAGTACTAGATTGAATAAATATGGGGAGAGTGGGCAGCCTTATCTTGTTTCTGATTTTAGTGGAATCACTTTGCATTTCTCTCCCTTTAATTTGATAGTGGCTGTTGGCTTGCTGTAAATTGCCTTTATTATGTTTAGGTATGTTCCTTGTATTCCTGATCTTTCCAAGACCTTTATCTTGAAGGGGTGTTGGATTTTGTCAAAGGCTTTTTCAGCATCTAATGAGATGATCATGTGGTTTTTTTCTTTCAGTTTGTTTATATGGTGTATTACATTGACAGATTTTCATATGTTGAACCATCCTTGCGTCCCTGGGATGAAACCTACTTGATCATGGTGGATAATTTTTTTGATGTGTTCTTTGGATTCTTTTTGGCAATATTTTGTTGAGTATTTTTGCATCAATGTTCATGAGGGAGATTGGTCTGTAATTCTCTTTCTTGGTTGCATCTTTGTGTGGTTTGAGTATCAAGGTAACTGTAGTCTCATAAAAAGAGTTTGGTAACGTTCCTTCTGTTTCTATTGTGTGGAACAATTTGAAGAGTATTGGAATTAGCTCCTCTTTCAAAATCTGGTAGAATTCTTCACTGAAACCATCTGGTCCTGGGCTTTTTTTGGTTGGGAGACTTTTGATGACTGTTTCTATTTCCTTAGGGGTTATTGGTCTATTTAAATAGTTTATCTGGTCTTGATTTAACTTTGGTATGTGGTACCTATCCAGAAAATTGTTCATTTCTTTTAGTTTTTCCAGTTTTGTGGAGTACAGGTTTTTGAAGTATGACCTGATGATTCTCTGGATTTCCTCGTTGTCTGTTGTTATGTTTCCCTTCTCATTTCTGGTTTTGTAATTTGGATGCTCTCTCTCTCTGCCTTTTGGTTAATTTGGATAGAGGTTTGTCTATCTTGTTTTTTTTTTTTTCAAAGAACCAACTCTTTGTTTCATTGATTCTTTGAATTGTTCTCTTTGTTTCTATTTCATTGATTTCAGCCCTTATTTTGATTATTTCTTGGTATCTACTCCTCCTGGGTGAGTTTGTTTCTTTTTGTTCTAGAGCTTTCAGGTGTGCTGTTAAGTCATTAGCGTGAGATTTCTTTAGCTTCTTTATGTGTGCATTTAGTGCTATGAATTTTCCTCTTAGCACTGCTTTCATGGTGTCCCATAAGTTTGGGTATGTTGTACTTTCATTTTCATTGAATTCTAGGAAATCTTTAATGTCTTTATTTCTTCTTTGACCCATTGGTGCATCAGGTGGGCATTATTCAGTTTCCATGAGATTGTAGGCTTTCTATAATTTTTGTTGTTGTTGAAATCTAATTTTAAGGCATGGTGGTCCGATAAGATACAGGAGGTTATTCCAATGTTTTTGTATCTGTTGAGATTTGCTTTGTGACCGAGCATGTGGTCAGTTTTCAAGAAGGTCCCATGGGGTGCTGAGAAGAAGGTATATTCTTTTGTGTTAGGGTAGAATATTCTGTAGATATCTACTAAGTCCATTTGAGTCATAACATCTGTTAGGTCCTTTATTTCTCTGTTAAGTTTCAATCTGGTAGATCTGTCCATTGGTGAGAGTGGTGTGTTGAAATCTCCCAATACTAGTGTGTGGGGTTTGATGTGCGATTTAAGGTTTAGTAATGTTTCTTTATAAATGTGGGTGCCTTTATATTTGGGGTATTTGTTCAGAACTGAGACTTCATCTTGGTGGATTTTCCCTGTGATAAGTATGTAATTTTATTTTTAATTTTTAATTCCTGCTATTTTTTTTGGTGGTAGTGTTGTGTTACCCTTCTTTGGTATTTGTTGGTGTGGGATTATCTATTGCCTGAGTTTTCATGGGTGTGTCTAATTTCCTTAGGTTGGATTTTTCCTTCTAGTGCTTTCTGTATGGCTGGATTTGTGGCTAGGTATTGTTTAAATCTGGTTTTATCATGGGATATTTTGTTTACTCCGCCTATGGTGATTGAGAGTTTTGTTGGGTATAATAGTCAGGGTTGGCATCTGTGGTCTCTTAGTGTCTGCATAACGTTTGTCCAGGACCTTCTAGCTTTCATAGTCTCCATTGAGAAGTCTGGTGTTATTCTGATGGGTCTGCCTTCATATGTTACTTGACCTTTTTCCTTTGTGGCTCATAATATTTATTTTTTCTTTATTCTGTATGTTTAATGGTTTGATTATATGTGGCGAGCCCCCCCCCCCTTTTTTTTTTGGATCCAGCGTATTTGGAGTTGTAAGAGGTTTCCAACTGTGTGTGCTTTTCTAGATTCTGGTGTTCTCAGATGGAACAGGCATTACCTATGAGTCCTCCAAGTGGGAACTGAGAATGGTACCTCATGGTGCAGAGAGGCTTTAAGAGCAATGTGTGGGCAGCAGAACACCACTTCTTACAGCTGAGTCTACCTACCGTTTGGCATTCTCATTGTGCGATTTGTGGATTTCGTTTTGCTGAAAAATTTTTTAACTTTTAGGTACAACCCTATTCTAAATAGTTGAACATGAAATATTTGTTACTTGTAGTGTTTCTGGATAGCATTTTCTCTGTTGAATCTTTAAGCAAGCTGTCTTTTCTTTGAAAAGATATCTTTGTTTACGAAGCCCCAACCTCACTTTTGTAGCAACATGGTCTTCACGTTGTCATGTGCAACAGAAGCCCAGCAAACATTGGGTTGATGGTGACTGATAGTGATGGTGGCCCCGAGAGAGAGAGAGACAGGCAGACAGGCAGACAGACAGAGAGACAGAGACAGAGAAACAGAGAGAAAGAGAGAAAATGTGCTAGTGCATATGAAAGCCAGAAGTTGACATCTGGTATCTTTCTCAGTTGCTCTCCATTTTATTTTTTGAGTCTGTCCCAGAACCTAGAATTTGGTGATTTATCTAGACTGGCTGGTCAGTGATCTGCAGGGGCCCACCTATCTCTGCCTCCCCAGCACTGGGATGATAGGTTTTGTGATGGTTTGGATAAAAATGGCTCCCATAAGGCTCATGTTTCACTATTGTTGGACAGTTATTGTAAGTATTTGGCAAAGATTAGGAGGTGTAGCCTTGTTGTAAGAGATGTGTCACTGTAGGCGTGGGTTTTGAGGTTTCAAAAGTTCACTACAGGGTACATCTCTCTCTGCTGCCTGTGGATCAGGATGTAAACCTCTCAGCTACTGCTTCAGCGCCATGTTCATGGACTCACTCTCTGAAACTATAAACAAGCTCCCAACTAAATGCTTTCTTTTATAAGGGTTGTCTTGGTCGTAGTGTCTCTAAAGTGTGAAAGTGCCATGCCGTGACTTTCATGTGAGTGCTAGGGCCCCAAATTCAGGTCCTCATGTTTGTGCGTCAGGCACTTTACCAACTGAGCTACCTTCTCAGCCCTGAGAGCAGGATTTACCCTAACTCTATACCCTGTCTTCTTGTCTCTATGTATTAATGCGTAGCTTTCAGCTGGTGTTACTAAAAAGCAATAGTGACTTCTGCAGGGGGCCGTTGGAATGTATGGCAGTGACATCTAGTGTTTACCAGGTCGAATCACCAGACACATGACTCCCTGTTGGGGAGCCTCACTTGGCAAAGCTGTGGGGTTATTGACTGTAAACGAATGGTTGTTTTCGGTCCGTAACTTTCTTGGGTGCCACTGCTATGCTTCTCTAACAGCTGTGGAGTTCTTTTCCACAGCCCTTCGGTGGTGTGTTTTACACTTATTGGCTACACACACATAGAGCTGTGGGTGTTCTGGAAGATGATTTCTGTTTAGGCTCTATAATCTTGATGTATAGAAGCAATACTAAGATATTTTACATACTCTGACTGATACAGGATTCTCAGTCACAATGACCGCCTTTTACACAGACAGCTAATTTTGGACTTCAGAACAAATTCAAAACAGACTAAACTGCCCCTGCAGAAAATGCACAAAGACTAAGGTGTTGTTTATTGCTAAATCAAGGCCAGGCTGTTTACATTGAGATATAGCTCCCTGTCTGCACATACCCTGACTGCACAAGGTTCAGCCAATTGTTTATTGTCTGGAATCCCTCACCAACTTACAGCTACGTGCATGGGTCAATGTGACACTACTAGCCTAAGAGAAATTCCATGACTTATCTTGTGTTGTGAGAATGGGTAGGGCCCTGAAAATGTAACTTATAATTGTCTAGAGTTTGGCTGAGGGGCAGCAGCAGTGGTGTGGAGAGAGACAGCTGTGTAGATCGGGGTGTAAGATCTGTGCCATAAAGGAAGAGCTATGTGAAGGAACTGTGGAAAGAGCTAGGCAGTGAGTGAGTGAGTGTGTATGTTTTGGAGTGTGAGTCTGCGTGTGCAGAAAGAGCTGAGGAGAGAACATGAATAACTAGGCAGGAGAGAGCAAGAGAGATTTTCAGAGAGAAGAGGGGACTGTGTAAGTGTGTGTGGAAAATGTAGCTGTATGTAAAGAGATGTAACTGTGTGGAGACAGAGATATTTTCAGAGAGATTTTAAGAGAGGATTTCTTATGTTGAAGTAAAAGAGAAAGTTATCACCAGAAAGGGTGTGTGTTTCTTTATTATTTACCCCTCAGATAGAAAAGGTCTAGTGTAGCTAGAGTTTTCCTGCCTTACCCACAGTCAGGACAAATCTCTATCACCTGCCAGTCCCACAGCCGCTCAGACCCAACCAAGTAATCCATTTCCATAAATCTATACCTTGCTACGTGGCTCGTGGCTTACCGGCATCTTCACATGCTGCTTGTCATGGCAGTGGCTGGCAGTGTCTCCCTCCTTAGCCTCCCACTTCCCAGAATTCTCTCAATTCTCCTCCCTGTTAGTCCCGCCTATACTTCCTGCCTGGCCACTGGCCGATCAGTGTTTTATTTATTGACCAAGAGTGCTGGCAGCTCTTACAGAGGACCTGCAGATAGTTCCTGTAACTCTAGCTCCAGGGGCTCTGACAGCTCTTTGTGGCCTAAGTGCACGTACCTACGCACACGCACACAAATGCATGCACGCACACACATTTAAAAATAAATAAATCTAGGTATGCTTTTCTTTCTTCCTCCCTTTCCTTCTGACACAGAGCCCTATTCTGTAGCCCAGGCTAGCTAGTACTCACTGCATAGCCTAGGTTGGCTTCAAACTTAGAGCAACCTTGCTGGCCATAGCCTCCCTAGTGCTGGGATTACAAGTATAGGCATGCATCCTGCATTTAGATTTTCAGATGAGTGTGAGCCCCTTCTTTAGTATGTGTGATGCCAGACATTATAGGTCTTCATGCTCAGTGCTAGACTGTGTGCTGTGGATATTGCTCTGTATAAATAAACACTGATTAGCCGGTAGCCAGACAGGAAGTATAGATGGGATTAACAGAGAGGAGAATTGAGGGAACAGGAAGGCAGAGAGAGAGACCGCCTGGAGCCACCGTCAGGACAAGGAAGATGTAAAGTGCTGGTAAGCCAGGAGCCACATGGCAAAGTAAAGATTAATAGAAATGGGCTAAATATAAGAGTAAGAGCTAGACAATGATAAGCCTGAGCTAATGGCCAAGCAGTTTAAATAATGTAAGAGTCTGTGTGTTTATTTTATAAGTGGGCTCCGGGACTGGCGGGACTTAGAGGGAGCTGGAGAGAAATTCTCCAGCTACAAATGGTGCCCAATGGTTCGAGTTTCCACCAGACATCATAGGTCTTCATGCTCAGTGTTCTTTAGTGACAAGAGAAGAAGAATTTAGATGCTTGCAAAGTTCTTAAGATGATGGCTTCTTGAAACCTGTAGTCACAGAAACCCAGCACTGTGATAGAAAGTGGCTCAGGAGCACAGGGGGTCAGAGGGAAGGTTTCTTGGAATAGGCAGAGCCTGAGCTCAGCCTCCATCATGGAGATATATGAGGCAGGGAAGAAAGGCAGATGGTGCACACATGTATTTGGTGTGTGAGCAGAATGTGAATCTTGTCTGTTCTACAAGTCTTGCCATTGTGGAATTTCATTTTTTCTCTTTTTTACTACAACAGGTTTTTAAATAAATGATCACCTTTAAAGCATTTGTTGAAGGTGGGGCTTTGCCCAGACATTGGATATCAGGTTGATCATTTGGATGCGTGAACAGGCCTTGGACAACTAGGGTGCTCCATAACACAGAGTTCAGAGCAGATCAAGTAGAGGGTGTTCTAAGATAGCTCTGTTTATTTTGAAATGTCTGGAAAGCTGGTCTTTACATTTACTCTGGTTCATAACTTTAGACTGAGGGCAAATTGAATTTCTCTGGGAGGCTGCCACATCTATAAATGCTGCACAGTGTGATAAACGGTCATGGCTTCCAAGAATTGGTGACAGTGCACTTCAGTTCCCAATTTAGAGTTTATGACAATTATCCCTGACAAACAAGCCTGCAAAAAAGAGGATTCATCTTTTGACAGATGCTTACATGCTATTTACACAAGTGGCACTGGGGGCAGGTCAAGGTAGAGTGGCCCCGGGGGTAGACTGGTTATGGGCACAGCCAGTGAGTGTCTTTGTTCAGAACAGGAGATGCTGAACTAACACATGTCATATAATGCTTAACCCCCCTCCCCAGGAGACTTGGCCTCTTGAAGTGGGAACTGTGGAATGGTTCTTGAAGCACTTCTGAAATCTTGAGGGAAAAGCCTTTCTGTAAGGCTCGTGAGGGGCAGCCCTGCTTAGCGGAGAGATGACAGCATGGTGATGCTTGCTTGGTGTTTGCAAGCTGTGGGTCAGCTGATCACAGTTGTAAAGTTACTGAGTGAGTGGTGACCGGCTTTGTTTTCCCAGTGTTGGAGGTTGGACCTGGGCCCTCCACACACTGGGAAAGTGCTCTGCCAGAGAGCTCTTTCCCAGTTTGCAGTGTTGTTAAAAAGGAAGACACTGAGAATGTCAGTGTGTCTCATATGCCGAGGGGAAGTTTCACTGTTGTTTTAAAGCAGCCTCAGTCTCCTGAGGTTGTCACCATGCGCAGCTTGTCTTTTTTCTGTCACTCTACCACTGAGCCACATCCATGCCCCGGCTGCTGCCACCGCTGCTGCTCTCCTCCTCCTTTATATGACCTCCTCTTTTATAAGCTTTCCCTGAAAGAAAACAGTCCCCAAGTGCTGACAAGGCTCCGGAGAGACTGTCCCTGATGACTGCTCCTGTCAGATGTGGGCTGTGTATGTGAACAGCAGAGAACATTTGCACACTAGGGTGTGGGCATGGCTCCAGTGACCTGGGGTAGAATCCCTTCACTGGGTGTGTCAGATGTGGGAGGGTTAGGGTGAGGTGTGGCCTGGTGTTATCAAAAGCCAGTAGAAAGGTGTGGTGACTTAGAAGTTCTTTTTTGTTTCATAATTTGTCTTGGAAGCTGGTTTTTTACTGAAGACATTCTTTTTTTTTTTTTCTCGGAGCTGAGGATCGAACCCAGGGCCTCGTGCTTGCTAGGCAAGTGCTCTACCACTGAGCTAAATCCCCAACCCCCTGAAGACATTCTGATAGACCGCAGACCCAGGGTACTACCTTCTCAGATGGGCGCCCCAAGAACCCAGACTCCAGTCCAGTTGATGCAACAGCAAGAGGTTTATTGATGCGGCTGTACAGTCGGGCTCCTCTGCTCCAAAGAGCAAGAGTCGCCCCTACTGTAATCACATGGGTACTTTTTAAAGGAAAAACCCACAAAAGCCACAAGATCACAATTCCCATACAATTTCATTTCGATTGATTTATGTCTAGAGGCTAATTTCATAAGATCATGGCCTGATCACAGGGTGGGTACAGTCACGTCCAGTCCGCATGCACATTTTTCCTGAAACCTCAAGGGGGAGGTATCAGGGCGGGAGTGGAGTTTACACAAAGGTCACAGTGGTCCTTCCTGGAACACTTGCAATTATCCCAGTCACAGTTGAGCACATCTCTTAACAGAAATCTCTTTACATTGTTACATTGTTGCAGGGGTGGTTGAATAATGGCTGAGTCAGGTTGCCCTTGGAACTAGCTTTTTTTTTTTTAGTTCCTCATTCTCCTGGGGTTTGGGGGGTGTAAGCCTGAAGGGTTAGGGTCTTTCAGTTCTTGTTATGGAAACTAAAAATCTTAGTTCGCTGTCGCTCTGGGTTGTCAAACCACAGATGTCTGTCACTCCAGATGTAGCTTCCTACGTCCTGATTCCATGTCACCAACCAGAAGGTGGAAGGCCATGCAGGCCGCCACTTGCCTGTCAACAGTCCAGTAAAACTTGTCATCTAAATGCTTCTCCATGCTCAGTAACGTGGTCAAACTTAGCATTTGGGGCCTGTGGCAGCAGACAGACAACACACACTTGTGGGACCAGACCTTCCAAGTGTAGACTGGGAGAAGCTTGGCATGGCCCCTGGTTTAGAGGGTTTTGTGTGTGTGTGTGTGGGGGGGTGTAGAGAGACACTTCTGGGCCTTTCAAATGAAAGAAACAAAACTCCCTGTCAAAATGACTTTACTTGCATTAGCTCCCCACCCCCACCCCCTGCATGGATTCCTACAACTGGGATGCCATGTTAATTAACCTCTTACCAATGCAGGTGGGGCCCCAGCTCATTGCTAACTAGAGCAGCTTTCTACGGTGGAAAGTCTCAGAAGTAATAGAAGGGTCAAGGGGCATAGCCTTCCGATCATGTGTCTTCCTGGCTCCATCTCCAGTATTGCAAAAACAAAACAAAAGCCTGATAGGAGATACAGCATCAGCTAATTGGTAAGGCTGGGTTCCTTGGGTCTGTAGGTTCATTCTCAGACACAGTTTGGAAAACTGGTTTGGACATGGTGTTAAAACAGTTTGCCTTCACAGTTCACACATTCTGTACTTGCTAATTTACCACATTTTTGTAGCTTCAGGATCAGTCCTCACAGGGCTTTGATAGTCACCCTCAGACCTGTGCAGAGTTGGGGTGTATGAGATGCTCTGTTGCACATGCTCTCAGCTGAGATTGAACCAGACTGTAAACAAGTAGCCTTTCTCCCATCTTATTTACATTGTTTGAATTTTTATGCTTCTTGTCTATGACTTTGCTGCTTAATATGGCCTCAAAGCATGGCATTGAATTGCTGTCTAGAGTTCATAAGTGGAAGAAGACTTTTGCAGAGGAAAATATACCCACTAGACAAGCTGCATTCAGGCGTGAGTCAATCAACAACATGCATGAAATAAGGTGCTTTTAAACAGGGCTGACAGAAGGCAAGAGGGAGGATGACCTTGACCCTGGCTGCCCCCCACCCCCAGCAGTGGCTCTGGGAGTGAAGTGCAGGGATCGCAAGACTCCGAAGAATGTAATAGAAACAAAATTTAACCTTTTCTTTTTTCTTTCTTTAACGTTTATTCCTCACTGCCTTCTCCTCCTGGATAGTAACTGACAACCGTCTGCAAAAAGGGCTGTCTGAACTACTTGCCTTCTGTTTGTATGTGGTGTTTGGGGTTGCATTTTTGAATCCTGAGGATGGAACTCAGGCCATGTACATGCTGGAGAGCACTCTGCCACCTATGCTGCTCATGAGGGCCCACCCTGCTCTCCCTGTGTTTCTGAAGGCAGGGGAACTTGGGGAACTTTGGGTCACTCTGCTGTTTGCCCTACGGAGCAGAGCTGCAAATTTGAATTTCCTTCAGGACTGGTGAGTAGGTACCCTTCCCTCAGCTCTTGTTCAGGAAGCTGAAATTGCTAGGTAATTAGGGTGACTGTAATGGCTATTCTTGGTTGCTAACTTGACTACATCTGGAATGAACTAAAACTGAAAGTGACTGACTGGGCATGCCTGTGAGAGACTTTTTTTTTCTTTTTTTGCTTAAGTAGATGATTGCAGTAGGAAGATCCACTTCTAATCCAGATCATTGAAGTGAGAGGACTCACCTTTAATCCAGGTCTTTTGAGGTGAAAGATCCAGCTCTAATCTGGGCCACACCTTCTGTTGGCAGCCTATATAAGGACACGGAAGAGGGACACTCTCTTTGCTTGCTTGCTCTCGCTCTTATTGGGAAGTCCATTCACTGGCATTAGAACATAGTTCTTCAGAATTCTGGTGTTTACTGAAGACCAGCTTAGACACCCAGCCTGAGCAACTACTAGATTTTTGGATCTTCCTTAAATAGCCATTGTTGGATTAGCTGGACCATAGCCTATAAATCATTCTAATAAATCCCTTAATATATATATCACATACAGATTTATGCTATAAGTTCTGTTCTTCTAGAGAACCCTGACTAATACAGATTTTGGTACCAGAAGTGGTTCTAGAACAACAGAAGTATAAGGATGAATCTTTAAGTATAGGAATAGGCTTTTCAATTTACCAACACCTACAGCTACCAAAGCCTCTCCAGTTACTGAAGCCTTTCCTGGGAACTCAGAGAGTACTAAAAGCCCATGCTGTGATCTATATTACATACTTAAGGTGATAAATACATTAGATTTTCCTGATTCACCAGTTGTGAGTGTCAATTGATTTGGTGATCCTGTACATGAAGCTTTTGGCAGTTTGTGGAAAAATAAGGAAATGATGTTGATGGTCAATTGCTCCTAGGTAAATTATCTCTGGGTAAATTGACAAAGGATGGGGATAAAATTGCTCTGTGATAAAATTAACCAACTTCTAGTATCCCAGAATACAGTGAAGGACAACAATAAGCTCAGTGATAAAAATGACTCTAGATTTGCATAAACAGTCTAAATGTTTCTAAGTGTGCCCTGGAAGAGAATCGTCTCTCCAGCAGCCACAGAGATCAAGTTGCAGAAAATCAAACTAAAGCTTTCATTATAAAGTTGGCTGAATTACAGCAAAAATTCATGTCCTAGGCCTCAGAGGGTGTCAGCAGTTAAAGTAAGGGCATTATTTTGTATTTAAAATAAAAGTTACCTTTTACCTTGGGATGGGGTTGTGTAGGAGGACTCTATTGACGCTGAGAACTTTGAACTCTCAGATTCTCAAGGGTTTAGCTCACCTTAAAAAATAGTCTCTCTTCCCTCACAGTTCCATTCCCTGAAATATTGCCTTTCCTGCCTTTGACTGGGAAGTTAATTCTTCGTTGTCTGCTCAACCAGCAGTGACTTTCTATGAAGGAAATGCCAGGCAAGACAATACTGATGTTCTTCCGGGTCCACCAATAGTTGCCTTTAGATCAGTGGTTCTCAATCTGTGGGTCACTACCCCTTTGGAGGTTGAACGACCCTTTCACAGAGATCACCTAAGACCATCGGAAAAAGCATAGACATTTATGATATGATTCATAACAGTAGCAAAATTAGTTAAGGAGTAGCAACTAAAATAATTTTATGATTGGAGGTCACTACAACATGAGGAACTGTATTAAAGGGTTGCAGCATTAGGAAGGTCGAGAACCACTGCTCTAGACCTATAACCATACCTAAGGCAAAGCAAATACCTAGAAGGAAGTAGAAACTGTAGTCAGTCCATGGGAGGTATGCAACACTACTAAAAGGCTTAATGAGTTTGCTAATTTATTCAAGCAGAAGACTAAGGAATATGTGTGGGAATGGATTTTAAGGTTGTGGGGTAATGGTGGAAGGAACATAAAACTGGATCAGGCTCAGTTTGTTGATATGTGCACTCTGAGTGGAGGTTCTCGGAAGGTAGCATGGTTACAAAAGGTGTCCAAAATTTGTTTGAATGGTTGGCTGAAACATTTGTCAAAAGATGGCCTACTGGAAAGGAGTTGGAGATGCCTGACATCCCTTGGTTTAGGGTTGATGAAGGGATTTTAAGGCTCAGGGAAATTGCAGTGCTAGAGTGGTCACACGGCAAAACCTAATCCTTACAATTGGAAGTCCCAGAAGACATGCCCTTCACTAATCCTATAAGACACAAACTGGTAAAAGCGGCACAGCACATTTGAAGAGCCTTGTTGTCGCCCCTTTCCTTGTGCCAGACCTTAGGGTTGGAGACGCTGCTGCTCTGTTGGATGAATTAAATGTAATAGGTTTAATTAGGCCCAAGGTAGCAGGGGACAGGTGGCAGCACTGAATTGCTAAAGGCAAGATGATCATAGTTATGCTGGGCAGCACAGACAAAGCATTGTTCATAATGGCCTAACCCTTAATGGTCAATACAGGCAAACTGAATTTTTGGTACAGATCAATCATGGTGTTTCCAGGCATAAAGTGTATAGGAAGCCTACTACATCTTTGTTTGATCTGTATAAGCAGAAAAAATCTCAAATGACGGAAAAACTAAACTGGATGTAGCAAAAGGCAATCTCAGCCTGTGAGTCAATTTCCAGACTTGCAGACCCTGAACCCCTTGAATGAAGGGGTGGACAGATTCTCCTGAGGGAGGACTTTGATCAAATACCTAAAAGTTTTACTGTTAGCCTTACTCCAGTCCTTCCCCAGAGGGACTTATGGCCTTTCACAAGGGTAACTGTACACTGGAGGAAAGGAAACAATCAGCCTTTTTATGGACTGTTGGATGCTGGTTCTGAATTAATGTTGATTTTGAGAGAGCCCAAGAAAAATTGTGCCCTCTAGTTAAAATAGAGACTTACGAAGTTCTTTGATTAATGGAGTTTGGGCTGAAATCTGACTGACAGTGGGCCCACTGGGTCCCTGAACTCATCTTGTGGTTATTTCCCCAGTCCCAGAAAGTATAATTGGAATACATATACTTAGAATTAGCCAAATTCTCACATTGTTTGCCTAACCCATAGAGTGAGGGCTACTATGGTTGGAAAGAATAAATGGAAACCATTGCAGTTGTCTCTACTAGGGAAAATAGTGAATCAAAAACAATATCCCCTTTCTGAAAGGATTTTAGAAAATTAGTGCCACCATCAAGGACTTGAAAAATGCAGAGATGGTGGACATCACCCTTTTAATTCTTATCTGGCCAGTGCAGAAGACAGACAGATTGTGAAGAATGATAGTTAAGTATTGAAAACTCAATCAAGTAGTGACTCTGATTGCAGTTGCTGTACCAGATGTGATGTCCTTACTTGAGCAGACTAACACATCTCCTGGTACATACTGATCTAGCAAATGCCTTTTTCTGTATATCTGTCTATAAGGATCACCAAAAGGAAGTAGCTTTCAGTTGGCGAGGTCAGCACTTTACCTTTACAGTTTTATGTCAATAATATATTAACTCTCCAGCTCTATACTATAACTTAGAAGGGGTCTTGATCGTCTGTCTCTTCCACTAAATATGATACTGGTGCACAATGTTGATGACATTATGCTGATTGGATCAAGTGAGCAGGAGGTAGCTACTGGAATTTTTCCAGGGGTCTGCCCTGTGAAAATCCCTCCCAGAGTCCTGGGGAAGATGCTATGTCTGGCGTGGGGTTATCTGAGGGAAAAGAATCTACATACACCACGCTCTTACATCCGTTTGCTTTATTTCTCTATAACAAACTTCTATCTACACAGCTTTAGTTCCATCCTCACATTTAGCTCCTCTCTGTACCGACTTTTCCTGTCCTCTCATAGCTGTAACTAAACCCTTACATTTTTGATCTCATCTTTGTCTTTAGTTTCTCCATTCATGCTCATTTTTTCTTTTCTGACTCTCCTCACCTAACCCAATCCTTATCCTCTACAGAAGATCTGCCTTGTTCCTTTCTCTCTGGCCATGAATTCTGCTCCAGTCTTTACTGCACCTGGTTATGCAAAGCCCTACTGTCCTTAGTCAATAGCTCTGTAATGCTACTAGGCCTGAAGGAAAGGGATGGTCTGAGCTTCATTTGCAGAAGAAACAAAGCTATGCATCTCTGTAGGGGTATTACCTAGTAGATCAGCAGTAGGTCTGAGCTTATACTACAAGGAACAGCTGAATACTAAAAGCCAAATGACACCAAATATTCCCTGATAAATGACTTCCCTCTTGAAGGATTTCTTGGTTGATCAAGGTGTACTTTACTATATACAGCTGGACTCCTATTTCATATTATTGTGGATCGTGACATATAGCAACCACTTTGAACTGATTGTGAACACACATGCATATCAGAAGATGGGAAACAAATCCAACCAAACTTCAAGGGCCTTCTACCTCAGAGAAATTCTTAGGAGTCTAGTGGTGTGGAGCATGTAGTGATATTGCTTCTAAGGTGAAGGATAAGTTATTGCACCTGGCCCCCCACCACCAAGAAAGAAGCATAACCTTTAGTGTTCTTGTTTGGATTCTCGAGATAGCACATTCCACATTTGGATGTGTTACTCTAGTCCAAATACCAAGTGACTTGGAAAGTTGCTAGCTTTGTGTGGGGCTTGGAACAGGAGAAGGCTCTTCAACAGATCCAGGCTGCTATGCTGGCTGCTCTACTACTTGGACTAAATGATCCAGCAGACCTGATGGAACTTGACATATCAGTGGCAGATAGAGATGTTGTTTGGAGCCTTTGGCAGGACCCTATTGGTAAATCACAGAAGAGGCCTTTGGGATTTTGGAGCAAGGCTCCACTATCATCTGCAGACAGTTATTCTCCCTTTTAAATACAGCTCTTGGTTAGTTATTGGACTTCACTGGAAACTGAACATTGGACAATGGGCCACCAAGTTAACCATGTGACCTGAACTGCCCATTATGAGCTGGGTGTTATGTGACCCACCAAGTCATGAATTAGGACATGCACAGCAGCAATCTATTATCAAATGGTATATCCGTGATCATGCCCGAGCATGTCTTGAAGGCACAAACAAGTTACATGAAGAAGTTGTCCAAATGCCTATGCTTTCTACTCCTGTTTCAGTGACATCTGCTGCCAAGCATGCACCTATATCCTTATGGAGTGTGCCTTATGATTTATTTACTGGGGAAAAGAAGACTAGGACCTGGTTTACTGATGGTTCTTTCTGTATGTTATGCAAGCACCACCCAGAAGTGCAGAACTACAATATTACAACCCCTTCCTGGGACAACCCTGAAGATACCTATGAATGGAAATCCTCATAGTGTGCAGAACATTGGGCAGTACACTTGGTCATACATTTTGTTTGGAAGGATAATTGGCCAGATGTGCAATTGTTCACTAATTCGTGGGCTATGACCAATGAATTGGCTGGATGGTCGGGAACTTGGAAAGAGCATGAGTGGGAAATTGGTAAGAAAGACATCTGGGAAGGAAGATGTGGATAGATCTCTCCAAATAGGTGAAGGATGTGAAGATCCTTGTGTCTCTTGTAAATGCTCATTAAAAGGCGACTTAACTGAGGAGGAGTTCAGTAATCAAGTAGGTAGGTGGAGGAAGACAGAATGGGTAGTAGAGGAAGGTAGTTATAAATACCATTTAAATCCAGGTTAGCAGTTACAGAAAAGAGGGTTATAATTGACATGAATGCTTCTGTTGTATTTTGTTTAGAATGCATTTGTATAGATATTTGTGTTTTCTTTCCTCAATTTTTTATCATGTGATGTAACATCAGTTAAGAGAATATCAAGGGTTATCATATTTCAAATTTGAAATATGAAAAGAGTGCCTCTTTAGAACATTGCCACCTATTCTACATTTATGATGGATTTGTAGTTGTGCAAGTGATAGTTAATATCATGTTTAGGCATAATTATGACTGGTTAAAAATATATTGTCTTTGTGGTTACAAATAGGTTAGTTTTATCATGGTTAGTTGTTAAAATGACCTGGTTATTGTTTTCACTTGGAAATTAATCATGACAAAAGAAGATACCATTTTTCTCAAGTTGACAAGAAGTAGACTTGATGGCTCTTCTTGGTTGTCAACTTGACTGTATCAGAGTTAAAAATGGATGGCACACCTATGAGGGATTTTTGCTTAATTTGAAGTAGACAGATTGACTTCTAATCCCGGTCTTTGAAGTGTGAGGACTCACCTTTAAACCAGGTCTTTTGAGGTGGGAGGAACCACCTCTAATCTGGACCACACTTTTTGCTGGCAGCCTATATAAGGACATGGAAGAGGAAAGCTCTCTCTCTTTTTTTACCTGCTTCCTCCTACCCTTGCAAGTCCATTCCTTCACTGGTACTAGAGCCTCCTCCTTCAGGATTCTACCTGAGAAAACTTACCACTACATCTTTTCACACACACAGTGTAACAAAACTTACAGAATGAATCTCTCTCTCTCTCTCTCTCTCTCTCTCTCTCTCTCTATATATATATATATATATATATATATATATACACACACACACACACACACACACACACACACATACATACACATAGTGTGTGTGCGTGTGTGGTCATGACTGAGGAATGTGACTTTAACAGAAAAGCAGGCCTTGCTCTTCTCCCGGCGGTCCACCGTCACGTCCGTCCTCTTACTGGTCTCCACCTTCGCTGTCAGACGCGGCTTCAGGAAGTGAGGCGTGTGCGGCTCCTTTGTCAGCATCTTCATTTCTGCTGTATTTTGACTTCGGGCTTCTTTCTTTACAGTCTGTAGACGAATTTCTAAACGGTCTTATTTAATAAAAAACATGGAGCCAGATATAGGGGTGAAAACCTGAGAGATCAGGGAAATAGGGAAAGCCACAGTTAACCTCACCTCACCAACGCCACAGCTTCCAAAGTGGAGCTACTTCCTGTCCACCCACACCTATATGCCTTCTGTTCTGTTCTCTCATTTGCTCTCTCAGCCCAGCTACATCACTTCCTCTTCCTGCCCAGCTCTGTCACTTCCTGTCTGTTTGTACAGACCTCCAGACCTCCATGGTTAACTTGTGTTAGAATTTAAGGTGAGTGCCACCATGCCTGGCTCTGTTCCCATTGTGGCCTTGAACTTACAGAGTTCCAGACAGTTCTCTGCCTGCCAAGTGATAGGATTAAAGGCGTGTGCTACCATTGCCTGACTTCTATATAGTGGCTGGCTTTTCCCTCTGATCTCCAGACAAATTTTATTGGGAGACATAGTATATTGGGGGACAAAATACATCACCACAACAGTCCATGGAATTTGAGAAGTAAAGAATAGTGGACAGTTTGCTTGGTTCTTTTGAGAAAAAAGTTAAAGAAGTATCTTCTGCAAATTTGCTTGAAAACAAGCAAAGAACGCTCACCTCTTGTCCTCTTTCCTTTTATTTCTGTATATCTGACACATAGTGTACTCTTTTCTAGAGAAGCCTGAGAGGAAAGCATGGCTCAGGCTAATCTAATCCTGGATTCAGCAAGGTGCTCTGCTGTATTGTTGGCAAGTGAACCTCCTTGCAGAGAGGTGATTATGAAGAGGGGTGTCCATACCCATGCTAGGCATGTGAAGCAGGGCTATCTCCTGTGTGCAGCACATGGCATGGCTGGGAAGGTGCTGCCTTCACTGTTGGGATTCTGCCGCGCTCCAGCTGCGTGACCGCACATGCGCAGTTCGGGAGCTAAGCAATGGGTCTTGCATTTTACATCATCAGTGTACGCTGGTGACTATGTGCGCGTGGTGTGGTTACGCAATCAGCACATGCCTGACGTAGCTCCATAAGCCCACCTGTACCTTAAAAAGCTGGACACAGACCCCCTCCTTCCCTTCTCTGTTCTCTCTCTGCCTCCACTATCTCTATCTCCCTCTCTCTCTACTCTCTGCAGGTTCTTCTGCCCTGGGAAAAGAGCCTCCCAATAAAGCTCTGATACTGGTTTTGTTGTGGCCCGTGACCGTTCCCATGGTAACCATCATTCTTACATTCACCAGTCTCTCTAGCAGGCATCAGCAGTCACCAGCTGTTTGCCCCACCTCTCTCATCTGAGTGCTGCTGTGTCATAAAAGTGCTGGAATCAATGAGTCTTACAGTCCAAATCTCTCTGAGTCTCCCTTACACTTTATTTATTTATTTATTTTGGGTTTTTCGAGACAGGGTTTCTCTGTGTAGCTTTGCGCCTTTCCTGGAACTCGATTGGTAGCCCAGGCTGGTCTTGAACTCACAGAGATTCGCCTGTCTCTGCCTCCCGAGTGCTGGGATTAAAGGCGTGCGCCACCACCGCCCGGCCTCCCTTACACTTTTATCTTACAGGCGTGAAGGGTCACTTGTTTCATTTTGCTGCCCACAGTCTTTAACTGTTGTTGTCAGTGGAATGCATAGGTAGAGTTGCAGTGTGGAAGCTTCTCCCAGAGATCTCAGACTTGAATGTTACTGCAAGTATTCCAGATACCTTCAGATGAACAGAAACAAGAAAATAATTTAATGCCTTCCACCCCCATTGCTTTAAAAAAGTTATCATAGATTTTGAGAATCCATCATTGTATAAATCCTTCTTGCTCATGAAGTAAGACCTGCTTTCCTCATGTGTGCTGTGATGTGTAAAGGGTGTGGAGCTGTGGAGATGGCTCAGTGCACCGTGTGAGGGTCTGAGTGGATCCTCCTCACTAACTTTATGAAAGTGTGGCAGGATGCTTCCATATCCTGCCACATAATCTGTGGCGCTCCCAGGCTAGCAAGCCTAGTGGAATATGTGAACTGTGGGTTTGGTAAGAGACCCTGTCTGAGAAACTAAGTAGAGAATTATTGAGGAAGATACCCAATGTCAAGCTCTGGCCTCGCCACATGCACCCACACCCTTACAAGCACATGCAGCGCCCTCTCTCTCTCTCTCTCTCTCTCTCTCACACACACACACACACACACACACACACACACACACATACACACACACGCTGACCAAGGAATTTCATTTTACCCCTCCCCTTTCTTTCTTGCATGCTCCAAGTGTTGGGAATAGCCCTTTACTACTGACCTATATTCTCAGCTCATTTTACATACAAATAGACATGTAATGGACATGGATGAGGAAGAGATTCAAATAAGTAATATCTGATGGCACCAGTGGTTGTATTTTGTTATATGATCAGTTGTCACATGCCCTTTGATAACTCCAGGGTTTTGTTTGTTTTGTCTTTTTGGTAATGTATTTTCCTTTTTAAAAATTATTTATTTTTATTTTATGTGCATTTCCTGCATGTATGTCTGTGTGAGGGTGTTGGGTCTGCTGGAACTGGAATGTGGGTGCTGGGAACTGAACTGGTGTCTTTTGAGAGAGAAGTTCTCTTCTTGACAGATGAACTGCCCCTCTAGCCCAGTAACTCTCGTTTTAATACTGTTTCAGAGATGTTTCAGCTGAATACTATTTGGGAGACATGTAAGCAGAGGTAAACACTGTTCAGTAAATTGTTTCCTCTTAGACTTTTTACTTCTGTCAGGGGCAATAATTGTGAGCCATTTGAAAAGATACTGTGCTGCAGTTTGATCTTGTCATTTATCTCGATGACATGGATAGACTGAATGCTGCCTGTAACAAGTCTCTCTCTGTCCCACCAGCTAGCTCTCAAATAATGACACAGAGACTTCTTATTATGAAAGTTCGGCTTGTTTCTAACTAGTTCTTATAACTTAAATTAACCCATTTCTATTAATCTACATGCTGCCACATGGCTTGTGGCTTTTACCTCTTCTCCTGCATGTCCTGCTTCCTTTGTGTCTGGCTGGCGACTCCGCCTTTTTTCTTCCCAGAGTTCTCTCTGTCCAGAAGGCTTACCTATACCTCCTGCCTAGCTGTTGGCCATTTAGCTTTTATTAAACCCATCACAGCAACACATCTTTACACAGTGTAATCAAGTGTCTTGCAACAGTGCCAGGCAGCCGCAGCAGTGAACACTGTCCTGGAAGCAAAGAGCTTTTTTTTTTTTTTAATCATGTTTGGACAGTAGTGAGTACCTGGTAATGAACCTCTATTATCTAAACTGCCAGGGTGGGTTAGGGGTATGGAGCTCACAGTCTTGACCCTGGCCTTAGAAGCATGTTGATAACAGCCCAGGACAGAACAATTTGTATCTACATAGTCACCTTGGGAAACAATGTTTTTGCAGTGTGCAGTGCTTTGATTTTCTTAGGCCATAGAGATGAAAATGTAAACTATACTTGCTTCTTAGGGTTATGCTTTGCAGGACATCCTTGTTCCCCATTGAGGGAGATTTTCATTTCCATAGTCCTTCACAGGGACAAGTAGACCGTGTTTACCTCATGCAGTTGGCTGTTATCTAATTTTGTTTGCTGTCCTGTGGTTGAACCCAGGGCCTTGCACACATAGGCAAGCGTTCAACCACTGAGCTGTAGCCCTGGCTTCCCTGGCTTTTTAATTTTAAACATCCCTTCACCGCATGACCTATATAAGCATTTTGCTTTTTAAACATCAGATCTCTCTCCTTCCTCCCTCTCTCCTTCTATACAGTTTTAATTTTATATCAGGGAGAGGAGGAGTTCTCAGCTTCTCTGACTTCAGAGAAATGGGGCAGAAAGTGGAGATTTTTCTAGTTGCACCAAACCTTGAGCTGGCTTCTTATTCCACTGTCCCATGTTGGAGCATGTAGTTCAGACGGTCTGTGGTGTCTGTTGGTAGTTCAGACGGTCTGTGGTGTCTGTTGGCTCTTCAGTGGCTTAGTTTCTGTCAACACTCAGTGTGTTTGGCAGTGCCGTTTCTGATTGGTTAAGCACAGGTCTCTGTATGTCTAGTAGATAAAACCTGTTAAAAATGTGGCTCCAGTTCTCTCCATAGCTACTGATCATTCTTGTTTGCTTGATCTGAGTTTGTAATTGGCATCTATACTGCTAGCTCATACTGTGATTGTGAAATTGTTGATTTGGTGTTTCCTTGTAATTCTGTCGATTTTTGCTTTGCACAGTTCAATGCCATTATTCTAATTATTCTATTTATTTTTTGTCATGACTTTATTTTGTGTGATATAATTTAATTATGCCTAGGTTTTCCTTTTTTGCTTAGTATTTACCCAGTATAGTTGTTTTTGGGTTTTGAGAAATGTTTCCATTGTATCACTGCCTGGCTAGTTTTATGTCAACTTTAGACAAGCTGTAGTCATCTGAGAGGAGGGTAGAAGTGTTACAGCTCCTGTAGAGAAAGGTAGCCTGACTTGCCCAGAAGTCAGGCTATACCTGAAGCTGGGTTCCAGTGAGGGATGGTCTCCTGGTAGGATGTGGCAGCCTGCTCCTATCTGAAAGAGAGCCACTACAGCTGAGCTCTTCTCTGTCCCTTAAGGGAGTTTCCCAGCAGAGGTATCCATTTCTTCTCAGCTTTAGCCCAAGTTGTTACATCTTCTGCTTCCCTCTGAGAAAGGGGGAAACTCCTGCAGAAATGTAGCAGTCTCCTTTGGCCCTAGTGAGAAGTTGTTACTTCTGCTCAGCTCCCCTCAGGGCGTTTTTGAGCAGAGGTGTCACTTCTGCTCTGCTCCCCACCAAGAGTGCTTCCCAGCAGAGAAGAGATTTATTTGGGAAGGAGGAATCCAGGAGAGTGAGGAGGGGGCAGCTGCCAACTGAACAGGCACAGGGCTTGTATAGGGCTTCTTAGGGCAGAGTTTTTCCAGGGAGAAGATTTTCAGGAAGGGAATTGGTCAGTTTTTGAGCTCCTTGAGGTTGGACAAGTTCAGATTGGCTAGATTTCGTGCTCAGAGATTGGTTAGTTTTCTGCTCAGGGTTTGGTTGGTTTTGTGTTCATTTGGTCAGAGGCAGATTTGGCTCTGGTTTCAGGGTCAAAGTGTGTTTCTTTCACTGGTCCTTTTTAGTTTTTTGGCTCTAATTTCAGGGCCAAAGTGTGTTTCTTTGGCTTTAGTTTCAGGGTCAGTGTGTGTTTCTTTGGTTCTGATTTCAAGACCAAAGTGTTTCTTTAACTGGCTCTGGTTTCAGGGTCAGGGTGAGTTTCTTCGGCTGGCCCTTTTACCCTATAGAGGGAACCTCAATTGAGAACACGCCTCCAGAAAATCTGGCTGTGGGGTATTTTCTTACTTAGTGATTGATGGGGGAGGACCCAGCTCATTGAGGGTGGTGCCATCCCTGGGCTGGTGTCCTGGGTTCTATAATAAAGCAGACTGAGTAAGCCATGGGGAACAAGCCAATAAATAGCACTCCTCCATGGTCTCTACATCAGCTCCTGCCTCCAGGATCCTGTCCCATTTTTAATTCCTATCCTGATGTGGTGATTTGAATAAAAATGGCCTCATGAGCACATAGGGAGTGGCACTATTAAGAGGTGTGGCCTTGTTGGAGGAAGTGTGTTACTGCTGGGTGGGCTTTGAAGTTTCAGAAGCTTGTCAGTCCCCTGCCTGCTGCCTCCAGATCCAGATGTAGAACTCTCAGCTCCAACAGTACCATGTCTGCATGTACGCTGTCCTGCTTCCCACCATGACAATAATGGACAAAACTTCTGAAACTGTAAGCCAGCCCTAATGAACTGTTTTCCTTTATAAAAGTTGCCATGGTCATGGTGTTTCATCACAGCAGTAGTAACCCTAACTCAGGCCTGCCTGGAACTCATCATGTCGTCCAGCCTAGCATCAGGCTTCAAGCAATATTTCTGCCTCAGTCTCTCAAGTGCTACGATTCGAGGCATAATTTCATCCCCCACCCCTTTCTTTAGATGTATCTTTTGAAAAGTGACAAGCACAAGGATGCTGCTGCAGTGACGTTCACAGTGCTGTGACAGGCAGCCACTCAGGGGAAAGGGCTTATTCTGGCTCCCAGATGGAGGGTGTTTTCCTTGTGGGGAAGTCAGCTGCTGACATTGCATCCAGAGTCGGAGGCAGAGAGAGATCAG
>CABHPH010140686.1:0-40624 GCA_902168325.1 Peromyscus nudipes | reverse complement strand
GTAGAGGGGAGACTGGCTGGAGCCGCGGCCAGGAGAAGGAAGATGTAAGGTACCGGTAAGCCACGAGCCACGTGGCAAAGTAGAGATTATTAGAAATGGGCTAAATATAAGAGTAAGAGCTAGACAATGATAGGCCTGAGCTAATGGCCAAGCAGTTTAAATAATGTAAGCGTCTGTGTGTTTATTTTATAAGTGGGCTCGGAGACTGGCGGGACTTGGGAGCTGGAGACTGGCGGGTGGCAGAGATTTGTCCTGACTGTGGGCCCGGCAGAAAAACTCTAGCTACATCTCTATGTGAGTGTGGACTGCTCAGGGAAGACAGAAACCTTGAGGCTGGCTCAAGGTGCAGAAGGCAAGAGTGTACAAGCCTCACAGACAACAGGACACAGAAGATTCCTAGTAAGTACCTGGGGTTGGGAAGCCAAGCACACCTGAATGCAAATCCCCCTGGCCATTGTCCTGTGGTGTCACTCTGGCCTGAGCCTCAGTTAGTCATGTGTAATACTGTATCTGTTGTTGTTGTTGGAAGCATCTAGCCCAACACTTGGCATTACGACAGGCACTCAGCCAGTGACAGCCACCATCTGAGGATAAGCTGAATGAAAACTACAGAGCAGACTGGAGGGGATGTTTCCTGGGTGGAAACGCCAGGCTGCCCATTTGTGCGAGAGACAAAAGGGTGCAATAAATACATGTGGTTTCCACCACAGCGTCATCTTTAAGCTACAGGGGACAAGTGATAGAGGGCTGTGTTTCCAGTCCATTGAGTACAGAGCAGTAAGAGAGCAGGGAGAAAGTGGTGTGTTTCTGCTGAGTTGAACTCTGAAGCCAGGTGCTTACACAGAAGCCTGGTTTGGACTAGATGTCAATTTTAGAGCAAACATGACCTACAGAGTAGAAACACAGATATTGGACCTTTCCCCGAGGGTTAGACTAGGGCTGGGTGAGAAAGGAGAATCGGGGCTTTTAATGTGTTTCCAGGTGCTTCTCATTAAGAGATATGGAGACTATGACAATTTAAAAACCATGTCAGTTCCTATGTATTAGCTTATCATAGCTGGAGTAAGGTTCAACAGTCCCAAGTCTTAAGTAAGATAGACGCTTTGAACACTTAACACTGATTAACTCACGACACTTAAGGAAATCATTAATATACCCTTATTTATAGACAGATATCTACTATCCCTGAACAATTAACTGGTTACAACCCCCAAGTCCCAGGGCAGAGCTGAGCCAGCAGGCACAGCTGGAGGGTAGGTAGGGAGGCAATTCCTTCCCTCAGGCAGGTCTTCCCAACACTACCCATAACCGCCCCCCACCCCCCACCCCCCACCCCGCCCATGACAGCTAAGGTGAGGGTGGTTTTGACTATAAATACATTATCCTGTAAAGAGTTCTTACTGAGACAGATTTACACAGTCAACCCCACCCATGCTTAGCATTGTAAATAAAAAAGTGACACAATAAAAAAGGCTGTTACAGATGAAAAGCTTTATGACACAGGCTCATGCTTTTCAAAATGAGCACCATTACTCTTTTTCACATTTTAGAGTTAAAAACTGTTTTTTCTCCCATAAAATGACATTTTCTATATGTCTATGTTTAATATCTTAAGAAAGAAGTATTTTGTGTAAAAAATTTAGCAGTTTGATCTTTTAAAGTATGGGGGGGAGAGACAGACAGACAGAGAGAGACAGAGACAAAGAGACAGACAGACAGAGATATCTTGGCGTTCAGCATTCAGAAGCTTGCCTCCCCTACAGTGGCTCTTCACTTCCTAGGACGCCATGGCATGAGTGCAGAGTGGGGAGCCTGTGCTCCTGCACAGGGCAGACCCAGCACACCCTGATGGTTCAGGGGAAGAAGGTGTGACATGAGGGCGGGGCGGTGAGACAAACAGTGCGTGTCATTCCTTGAAAAGGTGTGACAACTAGCAGGAGGCAAGTGACCACACAGGCCGGGATCTGTGCATCCTTCGGCCACAGCAGTTCTTCCCAAAGACTCTCTATTAAGTAATCGGCGGTGGAAACACTGGTTTGTTATTTATAGTAAAACCTATTACTACTTATATACTCAAGGATCTGGGGGAGCCGACCTAACTAAAGAGAATGCTAACTATGCTTTCCCCACAAGACAGATTATCGCTCAGTCATAAACTGTTTCTGAGAGATTTCTAGCACAGAATATTAGTTCTGAAAAAGCAAGTACAACTTGATAACAGCGTATCAATGATACAAACACACAAACAAAACTGGAAAAATTACAGAAGTGCCTTAACTATTATGTCTGGAAAGCTAGTTTTAGTTTCTTATGTTGCTTGTTCTCTAAGTTTTCCATAATAAACAATTTAAAAATAAGTCATTAAATGAAAACAAGAATTATTTTCTGAATAAAAACATTTTCTCTAATAGGAAAATAGGGTAAACACTTAAGACTTCATGTTATGTATAAAACTCTTAACAGGAAAATGGTTAGTAGAGTTTTATATAATGTTAGCATTTTAAACATGAAAAATTCTAACAAGTCCTCAAATCCATGTTTCTCTCAAAATTCTCATTTGTTCAGATCAAGTCTCCCGGACACTAAGACCCTCATGAACGTTCTACAGACTCTTAGCATAGGAACAGGGCTCGGCCAGGACCTACTTATTCTCCACTTTGGCAGCGTACACTTGGTCTCTCTCCACCGCTATGTGGCGCTCCTCGCACACACTGTAGTACAGGATCATCTCTTCCATCAGCACTTCCAGCTTATGGATCTCCTGCCAAGGCTGGATGACAAAATGGCCTGGGTGACAGGCCACGGGCACATACACATCCATGTGTTCCCCTGACTTTGACAAGTGGACTGGAGGGGGCAGTTCCTCCAAGGAGAAAGAGCTGGTGTGGTCCAGCAGGGACTTTCTGAGGACCTCTGGGTGGCTCTTTCTGAGACCCTCTCCAGGGCTGCCGGGTGCCGGTGTGCTGCTGTTCCTGTTGCCAGGTGAGCTGACCGCCCCAGACACGGCACTCAGGAACACATCTTTCTGGTGCTTCCACAGGTCTGCGTTTGTGATCTGCCGGTTAATGCTGCGGTGAGGATCAGGGAAGTTCTTAGGAGTAAATAAGTATACATATGCGACCCCCTTGGTTTCATCCACTTTTGTAACCTTTGGAAAATGTAAAAAAGCAATTCAGAAAATCCATGTTGACACTAGATTCTGAGAAGCAGTTATAATATTAACCTTAAATCTCAAAGCAGAGAATTTTGTAAAACAATTATTTGTGGTAAGATGAATTACCTCTCACAGCCTAATAGGCACTGAGACAAAACATCTATAAAACACCAGCAATTCTTAAGGAAATCGCAACTGCAAAATAATCCTGCAATGTAAGACATGGCTGCTGCCCTGAGGGGAAGGAGTGGTGAAGGCAGCATGGTTCATCTTTAAATTAATGACATTCCAGAACCCACACAGCACAGAAACAGTACGCTTCCCTGCGCCTGCCCCCACCCTGAGCCAGGGTGACAACGACAAAGGAGCCAACAAGAGCCCACTTTGGGCCAGAAGCCCCCAGGCTGGCAATCCCCTGGGACCTCAGATCCCAATTCTGTGTTGGTCCCAGTCTCTATCTTCCCTTCCCAGTCACACAGAGCAGCCGGGGAAAAGACAAGAAGGACAGCTCCACCAAATGAGAGACCTTCCCACTTCCCACCCGCTCCTTCTGCCAGGGAGTGTCCATGTGGGATACCATGCAGTGGTCATGTGACTGCCCCGATGGGTGTCTGAAAGTCTGGGTGACTTAGTGATTCTCATCAGCTCCTCCAGTTTGTCTTAAGGACAAAAATGGGACACTACGTCTATCATCCATCAAAGAGGACACAAAATGGAAGACAGGGACACAGGTAGAAGAGGGCAGCAGCCCATCTAGGACAGTTTCCTTTGAGAGTACTCCCTCAGTGAGATGCATCTCTTTAATCCATCCTTTAATGTCTACTGAAATACTGACGAATTCATTTTGATATTTATGACACAGGAGTACCATTAAAATTAACCAATAGGGCTGGAGAGATGGCTCAGAGGTTAAGAGCACTGACTGCTCTTCCAGAGGTCCTGAGTTCAATTCCCAGCAACCACATGGTGGCTCACAACCATCTGTAACGAGATCTGGTGCCCTCTTCTGGCCTGCAGTCATACATGCTGTATACATAATAAATATTTAAAAAATAAAAAATAAAAAAAAAATAAAATTAACCAATAAAAGTACTTTTAGGCTAAGAGTGATGACACAAGGAGCTAGTAACAGCAGCACTGCAGGCCCTAAGGCAGGAGGATTATCGCAAGTTCCAGTCCAGCCAGGGCTACAGAGCAAGACACTCTCCCAAAAGGAAAACAAGAAGTATTTTTAGTATGTACCCAAAACTTTGTCTTTATGGGTAGATGAGAAAACAATACTTATATCTATCATGTAATAGATAATTTGTAATTTGTTAATGAAGCCCATAAAACAGGCATAATTAAGCTGTGTGGAGCATGCAATGCGCATGTTCCACAGCAGCAGCAGCAGCCTGGATTCCACATGCACAGAGACAGGAGGGTCAGGGCTAGGGGAAATGATTCAGATCTCGGGGAAGCTATAGCTCAAGGATTTCAGCTCCAGGTTTACACACAACAACACTGTCTGCATGGGTTTAGGAGCTGAGAGAGATGCCTAAGGTTCTTCATCCTAGAAACTCGAGCAACAAGCTAAAAAGCTTCAGAAAAAATGGGAAAACACTGGGATTAATTAGCATTGGATGAATTGTTCACAATCACCAGGGTTAGCAGTGACTGGCCTGTTCACAATCACCAGGGTTAGCAGTGGATGGCCTGTTCACAATCCACTCTATTTTAGGAAAAGATAGTTATTGTCTTCAAAACATTTATTCAGAGATATGATCACATATCAATTGACTTGATCACAAGTCAATTTAATTCTTTCACTTAGCAAGACTGCAGTAGAGAACCAAGTACCTCTGTTACCTTATTAATAATAGGGAAAAGGGAGTTGTAATAATACAGGAGATGGGGTAACTCTTTAAATAGAAATCAGCCATGAAATATCTTACAGCTACATGTATAATTCATCTCTTGGAAGTAAAAACGTGTCTGGTATGAAGGTGTTCATTTATGACAGTGAGGTAAAATTCATCATGTGAGCCCCAAGCTCCAGCTCTTCCCAGACATGCCAGAACCAGGAAGATAACTAACCTTAATGCTACAGTCAGAGCAATTCAAAACAGAATCTCTTAGCCAAAGGACAGCATCTGGTGTCCACATGCCAATGGACTGCGGAAGATCAGCCAAACAGCACTTTATAGCCTGAAAAAAAAAACAAAAACCTGAAACCCACCATCTTAAAATCGGTAGGACATGTAACGTGTACTTCCCTAAAGCCAGACGCTGCAGCAGATGACGGCAGTCAGTCTGTGGTCTGCCTGTCTGCCATGCTGTCTATTTATGTCACGACTGGCTTTTTATTTGACTTTTTCAATCCTCCCAGGGGCCAGGGGGCTTATACCAGACACTGGGTCACCCCACAATCCTTCTGGCCCAACATATTCCGGGCTCCACTGTATGGATGGCAGGTCACAGAGCGGAACAGGTGGGACACCTGCAACAACCTGGTTTCACTGCAAGAGTCTCAAAGGAAGCTTATCTACTTCACCCAGAATCTCCCGAGAGACCCATGGGTGCTGAGCACTCGTGCTCACCTCCCGAAGGAGGCAGAGACAAGAATTAGAGACGAATGCCTTAAATCTGCAGGTACCCAAATGCATCGCTCCCTCAGTGTCCTCTCACTTCCCAAGCTACCTCAGAATGCCACAGGAGGGAGACTGACTTCAGGGACTCCCTCCGTCACATGTGGGTCTCGAACTGAGGGAGGAAATCTTGTGACAGACATGAAAGCTACCCCACATTCCTCCTTAGATTCCTCTTATGCTAAGCACCCGCCATGCCCTGGAAAAGCTGCAGGTGATGACCAGGCCATTCAGAGTGGAGAGAGCACTCTGCAGGGCCTGTGGGCAGAGGCACCAGAGAGGAAGACAGCCTAATAGACTGGTGCATAGCTAAGTATAGGCTCTGCTGGCAGGAAAGACCACAGAATGCCCAGCAGCTGGCCACCAAAAGAGGGCACTTAATATAATCAGATTTTCTAAATGATTAAAATAGATGCTAGAAATAAGCTCTTTACTGAGAGAAAAATACTACTTTTTAATCCTGGCAATCTATTCATATTTAAAATATCTTAAAATGAAGAGCTGAATACAACCTTCATGGGTTTGCTTCTGTGACTTAGACCTCTTGGGGAGACAGATGTTAACTAGGGGCTGGGCAAGCTGGCCTTAAGGGACCTGTAATGAGTAGTCATCACACTTATCAAAGAAGGACTCTAGCTGAGATTAGCAGGAGGAAAAAAGGTATTTATTGTCTACTACACACACCACTGCAGCATAAAGAAGTGGTACGTGACCTTCAGAGGAGCAGGAGGAAGCCTGAAGCCCCCTCTGCAGCCAGGGAGACCTTGTCAATACGATACAGGCCTTGGGTGGACATGGCCACGAGGAGACAAGAAGGGCAGACTGTGTCACAGCAACAGTAGCACTCCCAGGGCTGTGGACTTCCGGTATTATGGCTGCACATCAACAGGGTAAAAGGGATTCTGAAAACAGGCTCGCACGAGAGCCAAATTCTTCTCCGTAACTGTCCTTGTCAGGAAAGGCAATGGAGACGAGAGAAACTCTACAGCCATGCTAGTCACAGCAAACCATGCTTTCCACGCTGGTCCTGATGGTGAGGGTGACTTCTGGAGAAGTCAAGGGGCATCATGCAGTCCTTTTTTGTTTGTTGTTTCCTGAGACCAGGTCTCAAGGAATCCAGGCGAACCTTAAACTCACTGTGTAGCCAAGGATGACCATGAACTCTTGACCCTTTTGCCTCTACCTCCCTAGGGCTGGGATTTTAGAAGCATGCCCACCATGCCTGATGCAAATGAATATTTAATAGAACATAATACTCAATCATATTATTTACATAGTAAATATTTATATTTTCACATAGATTATGTATCTATAAATATTTAATAGAATATGTAATAGAATATAGTCAGTATATTAATATTTTAATAGAATATTAAATATTTAATAGACTATGACCATTAATATTTAAAAGAACGCAGTAATTATATATTATTTATGTGTTATACACTAATTACTTATATATAAATATTTAATAGAATATAATATTTAATAGAATATATATTATATTCCTATAAAAAATCCTCTATTTTCTCTCAAGGTAGTCAGTGCTTCTTAACAAGACCGACAGGTTTATAATGAGTCACAACTGTCATCTGAGTGCGCTGTAAGCGGACAGTGAGTCACAACTGTCATCTGAATGCGCTGTAAGAGGACAGGCTATGGTTAATGTTGTCACTCCCATTTCTCACATGGGAGAAAGTCTTACAGGAAAATGAGTATATATAAACACATTTCCAAAATAATGGCGAGCCAAATAAACAGCAGCCCTGGGAATAAACCCTTACATACACCACCCTAGAAGCTGGCTAGTTAGATGTCAGAACTGGCATGTGATTATTACAATGGCACCTCTACTTGAGTAACAACATAATGACTCAGTGTTCTTGAAAACAAGCGTTTACTAAACAGTGGTCTGTAAATGTGACTGGACTTCTGTAAGACAGTCAGATTCACTTCTGTAAACATCCACACTCTGCAACCTGCTTACAAACTGAGACTGCTCATGAGCACGATCAGGACTGGCACGGCTGATCACCAGGCAGGAAGCTCTCTGCAGACCTCCAGGCCCAGACAGTCGTACCTGAGGGGGGATGGCAAGCATCTCCTGAAGGAAGCGAGGAGGGATCTCTCTGAGCTCCGACACTTTCACGGATGTTGCATTGCCAGAGTCCAGGAAGTGAACGTCAAGTGCCCGGCTGCTGTGAACGTTCGTGATCTGCAATGAGAGGAGCCCTGGCTCACTACTATCACAGGGGAGGATGACACACTGCCACCCTCACACCCCATACACGCCGCAGGGTCAGGAAAACACCCAAACTATCAGTTAATATTCTTAGACTACAGCATGGAGCCTTTCTTCTATGTCACTCAACAGTCAGAAAACAGTACTGACCAGCAAATCACTGTAAGGCCACCAGTGTCTACTATTTCTCTAAATCTTGAAATACTGCTAATTAGATGATGTTATTTTTAAAATATTAAAATGTGTTGAAAATTCTTATATCTTAATAAAGAACAACAATAATTCAAGATGGAATTTTACTTGAAGAGGGAAAATGCTTTGAAAATAACATATTTTACAATTTTACTATAAAACTTAGTCATTTTTAATCATTTCTGCCAACTGAAAAAAATCTGAAGCTCAAAAAGTCAGAGGGATAAAAGAAAGCCCAAATTACTGTTCAGCAATGGGGAACGCCACAGAGCCCAGCAATTCTTGGAGAACTGTCAAGAACAAAGACATCATTTAAACAATTGCTATCAAAGTATTTGTACACACACTAAAACACTTTTTTTTCCCAAAATACAAAGCAGAAACTTGAATACAAATCTCAATTTGAAAGAGAATTTACAAAATGGCACTACTCTTTAGAGTCATTAAAAATGAAGCCCAACTAGCAGCATGTCGGAGGGTTTAGAGGAAACATGAAGGTAAATCCAACGGAGCATCCAGACTGGATCCCAGGGCAGAAAAGAACACCGTGGGACAATGTGAGAAACGAGGGAAAATCCTGCACATCAGTTACTTCCATTAATGTTGATTTCCTGGTTTGGGAATCAGAGACCGGTTACACAAGATGTTAACAGTCTAAGTAGGGCCTCTTTATATTACTCTTGTTAACTCTTCGGAGAGCCTTGAATTATTTTTTAAATTAAAAACAGATCTGTATATTTACATATTATCAACTAAACAACAGAGCTTTAAGAGCTCAATAATACCATGCTGAGCACGTGACACGTGACCTGTGGTCACATACCCTACATCTCAGCCTTCTGGGAACTAAGTCACATCAAAGGCAGTAACCACGCTAGAATTGTTGCTTTCATTCGGCTAGGGATGGCTGAGGCTTACTGAAAGAGAAGGTCAGGATAGTCAATCTGTTGAAGCACTTAAATGATGTTTCTTGTCTTCTAGGGTTGGTTTCCTGTGATTCTTAGAAATTCAGCACACAGGAAGGTTCACAGTGGCAACAAAACCCACAAACACTCATTGGGAAAGTGGTGGGATAGTAGTGGACTCTTAATCTTGCTGCATTACACAGCATGGAAACAGACTACTACAGCACCAGAACTGAGCCTCACAATGAGTGAAAGGCATGCTTCAGAAGATTAATGCATTGATGCTTATTTACGTAAGATTTAAAGAAGTTTATTTAATCATTCGTGTGTGTGTGTGTGTGTGTGTACATGTGTGAGAGCACTAATGTGCACATGCATGTAGAGGCCAGAGGTTGATGAGAATATTCTTCAATCACTCTATACCTTATTTTTTAAATAGGATCTTTCAGTGAATCCACAGCCCACTAATTTAAGTGCATCAACTCAGCAAGGCTGCCCCAGGGTTCCTCTGCCTCCCCTGAGCTGGGATCACAGGTACTTGCTGCGGTGCCTGGCTCTTTATGTGGGCTCCTCATGCTTGTTCAGCAAGCACTTTATTGATGGAGCCATCTCCCTAGTCCTATTTTTTTTTCTCCCAAGACAGGGTTTCTCTGTGTAACAGCCTGGCTGTGCCAGTCCTGGAACTCACTCTGGAGATGAGGCTGGCCTCAAACTCACAGAGATCCACCTGCCTCTGCCTCCCGAGTGCTGGGATTAAAGGTGTGCATCACCACCACCCGGTCTATTTTTTTTTACTATGCATATTCTAAATACATATTTATCTCTATAGTTCTATTATATATATATTCTATTGTATATGTAATACATAGCAAAGCCATGTGTACAGTTATAAATATACTAAAAACATAAAGAAATTCAGCTATTGGCTTCCTCAAAGCAGAGGCAGGAGGATGAGAATAGGGCTCAAACCAAATGGCCATCTTGGCTGTCAGAAACTGGTGATAAGTGCAAGCATGGTTACTGTACTATTGAGAAAATCTGTTTATATATATGAAACACTTCACAATAATCTTTACAAGTCAAGGGGTTGATCTTACCTCTACTCGTAACCATTTTCCTTTGCAATGGAAGAGGCAGATCTTCCCACAGAAGGGTAGCGAGATGAAGTACTCAGAGGTCATGTGCTATGAAACAGAAAATCAAGGAACAGTTCTTACTCTCGGCAAGTATGGCTGCAGCCCTGGAGCAGCGTGGCGGCATGGACTGTTTACCCACAGGCAATAGGACTTCTCTCCTCCCAGGAACAGCTGCAGTAGACACAGCAAGCTTACCAGGTGCTACAGACTCTGCCTTCTGCTGTCCCGCTTGCAAGTACCAGTTCACTCACTCAGCGGGTACACGCATGGCTCCCAGACTGACACTTACAGTGTCGACAATGTTGGCAGGGGCAGTGGGGTTCACGTGGGCTCTGGCTCTACTAGTTACACAGGAAAAGGGCTGCTGGATCCAACCCGACCAGAGAGCAGATGAAGTCAGGAGACTGAGTCAGCCACGAAGGCCTCTTCCCTCCACCTTTTAACATTTAACTTCATGTTACTAGTTCATCTCTTTTTCATCCAAACTAAGAACTATTATCACCACAGACATCGGTGCCTGTGAGATGCTAACAAATGGCAGGGTTCTCCCCAGCCCCTCTTCTGCCCCAGCCTGCACTTAGGGCCTTCCCAGGGCTTGCTGTTCTGGTGACTGTTGCTAGTCTCTATGGACAAGGACTCCCCTTGGGTGGCATAGCACTAGGAAATGTCAAGTACTCTATAGCATCCTGGGTTATTAGACAAATGAATCCTCACAAGTTAGTCTCTCCGGGGGTCTCCTATTTTCCCAAACTCAATCAGCAAATGAAACTTTACATACCTACACACTATACATGTATATACAAACATATATTACATATAATAATGTAATTTATATGTTTTATGATATATTGTATTTATATAAGTTATAGTTTATATATTTTTATTTCTAATTATTTCACTTTAAATTTATATGCATGTAATATGTTTATAATTATAAAATTAATTAAATATGTATGAACATAACATAATGTATATATAATAAATGTATATAACATCTCTAACATAAAGGAGTAAAGTTATGTATCTGACGCCTCCACTGCAGACAGCATGAGTAAGAGTTCACGTTATTCCACACCTATTTCAGACTACACATTCTGTGTACACAACTAAATAAGGAATGGAGAAAACTGACAGCTGTCTCTACCCCAGTGGTTCTCAACTCATGGGTCATGACCCCCATGGAGACCACAAATCAGACATTTACATTACAATTCAAAACTAGCAAAGTTACAGATATCAAGTAGCAACAAATCATTTTAGGGTTGGGGTCACCACAACATGAACTGTATGAAAGGGTCACAGCATCTGGAACACTGAGAACCACTGCTCTACCATAAGGCAGGAAGTAGCCAAGTAGCCAAAACACAAAGCTGAACAGAGTAAGTTGAGGTGCCAGCCATCCTCTGTGGTAAAAGAAAAGGGTTCCCTTCCAGGGGTGACAGGACAGGGCTGAAGCAAGAGTTTGGTGACCTGGAAACCACAGCACATTCTGGATTACAAGTATGTAATCCAGAGGTAAGAAAATCCTATTAGTGATTTAAAACCTCTGCATGTCCTGATTCAGGATGAAAGGAAGGAGGGAAGGGAAGAGGGAGAGGAGGAGGAAGGGGCCCACACAACTGAGCTGTAGAACCACATTGATGGTTTGTCTCTCCTCAGCAGAGAGCTGGAGGGGGACGCCTGACAAGCTGGCTCCTGAGGACAGTCACAGGCAGCTGTGCTTAGGACGCATCAGCTGCCTGCAGTAAGTAACTAAGTATTGCATTGCTGAATGCTTCCTACATGCCAGGCACCGTTCTAGGCAGTGTTGCAACTATCTCCGTGGTTATCTCACTGGAACACGCTGCTGCACCTGCATGTTACAAAGCAGGAGCTGGAGTTTTCCCCAAAGCTCTGCAGCCTCGGTTTTCTACCCACCATTCTGAACCATCAGCCTCTACTTATTAAACAATTATTCACCCCAGCGCATCCTGAGCCCCCTGCTTGCAGTCTGAGGCTGGTCTTAGGAGGTGGTCTCCACCATACCTTGCAGTGGAAGTAGTCCTCTGTCTTATGCAGAAGGTCATTGAGTTTGTTCAGACCCTTGCAGGGCACCTGACAGTAGAGTGTTCCGTCAGAGCAAATGTTAGTCACTTTGACGTTGGTGTACATGGCATCCACCTGGAACAAGCAGACAGGGAGACTGTCTGAGGACAAATGCTTCCCTTGACCTCTCTAGGCAGTTCCCTGCACAGCCCATCACGTTACATACTTGTGGTGGTTAACAGTCACTCTCAACTTGACAACCCTGAGAGCCACAATACCTCTGAAGTATGCATGAGGGTGTTTCTGGAAAGGTTAATTAAACTGAGTGAATACCTGGCATCAGTGTGGGTGGCATCATCCCACAGGCTGGATTCCTTCATTTCTGCTTCCTGGCTGCAGAAGTAGGTGATGGGTACCCCACCTGCCCACAGCCACAGCTCCCCTGCCATGGTGGACCACATCCCCTCACAGCACAGGCCTGTAAACCCTTCTTCCTTTCGGTTGCTTCTGTCAGGTATGGTCACAGTAACAAGAAAATGAACTAATGCAACATTTTTAAATTCTGTAAGTTCAAAGACATCTGGGCAGAAGAAAATTTACAACTTAAATGATACAGGTGTTAACTGTGTCAGGCACAAAGGAGACATTTTCTACATGGCCCATCATCTGGAAGACTGAGTGTGTTCTGAACTGGCTTATTGTCTCTCCAAGAATAAAAAGTATTCCAAAATCATACTTTTACAAGATCAACAGAAGGGTTTTTATAGGCGGGCTTTTCTTTGGGCCGCCAGCTCACAAATAATGACCCGGAAACTTATTGTTGTTTTTAAATCTCAAAAAGTCCATTCCATTACCAGTCTTCTGTGTCTGTTAGGTGTCTATTGGTGTGATAAACACTGACCAAAGCAACTTGGGGAGGAAAGGGTTTACTTCACCTTGCAAGATTATAGTCTATCACTGGGAGAAGTCAGGGAAGGAACTAAAGGCAGGAACTGAAGCAGAGGCCATGGAGGAACGCTGCTTACAGGCTTGCTCTTCATGGCTTGCTGTTTTACACAACCCAGGAACACCTGCCTAGGGGTGGTGCCACCCACAGTGAGCAGGGTGCTGAAACAACATCATCAAGCAAGAAAATACCCCTATAGGATAATCTGATGGGGGTGTTTTCTCAATTGAGATTCCCTCTTCCCAAAAGGCTCTAGCTTTTGCCAAATTGACATAAAACTAGCCTGCACAATGGGCTACATGAATTTTAATGATTCTCAAAAACTATAATCAACATAAAGTTTAATCTTAGCCATTTTGGGGGTCAAATCACAATACATAAAAAAACAATTCATAGTTCTATTTGTTAAAAGCCCCTCTCCCTAAATGTTTTTTTATCAAATTTTTAAAATAGTTAAGTCTGGCCGGGCGGCCGTGGTGCAAACCTTTATTCCCAGCACTCAGGAGGCAGAGCCAGGCAGGTCTCTATGAGTTCGAGTCCAGCCTGGTCTACAGAGTGAGATCCAGGACAGGCACCAAAACTACACAGAGAAATCCTGTCTTGAAAAACCAAAAAAAAAAAAAAAAAGGTAAGTCTGTTTTTTAGCAGATATACCTACCCTATTCTTTCAGCTGAATATTCTACAATTTATTAGTGTGCTCATTTGGAGCACTTCCATCCTACAGATTTAAAAAAATATTCAAGCTAACAATAAATATTCTCATGGATAGAATTTTTCCTTGTGTTTTTTAATCTTTCATATAAAATTATTTCCACCTCAGAAACCGGAAAATAAGGAAGTGAATCCCTGTGAAATAATTACTAGGCCTGGCTTGTCATCTCCATGGACTCCTCCTCCTCCTCGTCTCTCCCCAGTAAGGAGCTGCCACTCCTCCTCCTATCCGTCCTTGTTTTTCTAGTTACGTGGTATCAGTTATTTGCCTAAAATCTTTAACTTTCTTTTCTGATGATTTTCTTCTCAGCGCTCCTTTTTTTGTTTTGTTTTTTTTTTTTTTGTTTTTCAAGACAGGGTTTCTCTGTGTAGCTTTGCGCCTTTCCCGGAGCTCACTTGGTAGACCAGGCTGGCCTCGAACTCACAGAGATCCGCCTGCCTCTGCCTCCCAAGTGCTGGGATTAAAGGCGTGCGCCACCAACGCCCGGCTTCCTTTTTTTAAGTGCATGTATGTGTACACATGTCCCTGCATGTATGTTTTCATATGTAGACCAGAGGTCGATGCCAAGTATTTCCCTCAACCACTTCCATCTTACCTTTTGAGACAAGGGCTCTTGCTGGATGGATGACATCACCCTGCCTTTGTTCCCAAGAGCTGGGATTACAGACATACCCCTGCAGCAGGCTTTGTTGCTGTTGTTCTATAGTTGTGCATGCTCGGATGGAACTCCTCAAAAGGTAAGATGGCCGAAACGTTTGCAGAGGACCCCCACCCCACCCACATACTTCACTCTGAACAGTGACCACAGTGGTACCTGGAGATGAACTTCTAGAGATTTGTCACATATGGCCTTCAGGCAGGTGGCATTGATGTTGATATCATCTTCTCCTGAGGTGTCATACAGAACCACCAAGGGGATATCTGACTTGTCCAATATCTCCACAGCAAAGATCTTCCCACATGTTAATGATTCGACCACCTTCACAAGGTCAGGATCATCATTCAGAATCTCCAACCCTGGAAAACAGCAACTGCTCTCATTTCTACTTAGACAGAAGCATCGTGGATGGACAACTTCATGTCTATTTGACCACCCATTAAAGGTGCACTTTTAAATGGAAGCTTCATTTCACAATCTTCTTTACCTTATACAGCTGGAGATAAAGGGCACGAGGTGAACACCTCTTTAAGAGACGCATCAGAGCAGGCATTCTTAACATAAGGAGACTGATGACCAGCCAGACCTTTACCACAGCCTTCAAGACATGTGCACTTGTGTGTGTAAAACAAGAGACTAACATGATCAAGAACCTGTCAATCATGTCACTGTCTTATCTTTCCTACATGTTTTGCTCAATTAAACTTGTGTAACTACTTTTCTTATATAAAATTAATACCTATTATTGAAAATTGAAATACTCCCTCCCTCCCCCTTTTCCTCCCTATTTCCTCACTGACTGAGGATACCACAGAACCTCTGATTTATCAAAAGAAACTGATGATGCATCCAACACGCATCAGGTGCAATGTTGCAAATTAATTACTCTTTCAGTTCTTTGACAACTGGAATTCAACGTAACACGTAGATGACAACTCTAAGTTCATCTACTGAACTAAAACAAGCACGCCATTTCCTGTAGTCAGACTAGAGGCCTCTTTTCCTGTTTCTCTTTGAATGTGAGTTACAAGGCAGATTCCTCCTGCTCTACTGGTTCTCAAGATTCAGTGTTGGAACTATTCTCATACCTTTGACTCAGCATCCGGACTTTTGTTCTGCACTTGTGATGCATCCTTTCAAAACTAAAACCAATTTCACAATTTTTGATTGGCTCTTAAAAGCTCACTGGGCTTATCTCAGATTCAGGTCCTTCAGAGACATAAGGTCTCATCCTTGCTGATGGGGACACTGCCCAACCCCTTTATTCTGTTTTGAGACAGGGTCTCACTCTGTAAGTCCACACTGGCCTAGAACTGACTATGTAGCCTGGGCTGGCCTCCAATTCGTGGTCTTAGACTCTGAAATGCTGACGTCACATGTGTGAGGTGCATACTCAGCTTGAGGGGTATTTCTGTAGAGGCTCCTTTTCATGTAAGAACTATGATCTGAGGACTGGAGAGGTGGCTCAGCGGTTAGCAGAGCTCCCCACCCTTCCACCTATGCTGGGAGGCTCACAACTGCTGGTAACTCCAAGTACACAGGAGCTGATGCCTCTGGCCTCCACAGGCACCTGTATACACGAAGAATACATACATCTTGTGTGTGTGTGTGTGTGTGTATGTGTGCGTGCGTGTGTGTACTACACACACACAGAGAGAGAGAGAGAGAGAGAGAGAGAGAGAGAGAGAGAGAGAGAGAGAGAGAATTTAGAAAAAGAATTCTGCCTTTAGAAGTGCAAGCCTCCTTGGTACAGTGCCTAATACCCTTAATCTCACTGTGCCTTCCATACCTCATTCCTGCTCTCACCCACGCGTGCACAGTCCTATGCTTCTGTAAAGAGGAAAGGTGCAAGAACCAGCACACACCCCACAGTCACACTCAGCTTGGGTGCACAAGGTTTGCTAGCGGAGTGCATCTCCACAGTCCATCTCCAGGGGAGGCCTGAGGGTCCCTCCTAATACTTGAAGCAACGGGAGTGAGTCCCATGATATAGGGTTGTATGGGCTTTTACTAAGACCAAACAAGACAAACATAAACTCTTTCAATTGGCTAGATGAACTTTATAAAATACAATGAGCTACGTTCTATATAATAAATATAACAAAAACATTGTCACATTTTCATCATTACTACATCTTAGACAGAACACCTTACATATGAATTCATTCACTGAACCTTTCAAGGAAAACATTGAAGTTATGAGCTGGGTGTGGTAGGCCACCCCTGTAACACCAGTACTGAGGGGGTGAGGAGGGAGGAGTTCAAGGTCAGTCTGGGCATTTCCAAGTTGAACAGCTGGACTGGTAACAAGGGTTTTTCTAAGAAGCCCACTTACCTGCTAGCTTGCACTTGGTAGCTTGGAAGGACAGAGAGCAGAAGCGTGGGTTCAGTCTGTAAGCTTTGCTCTTCTCGACATTTTCACAAAAGCCATAGTCCACATAGCACACCTAAGTACAAAGCAAAGCCAGTCATGTCTATGCTCAGTTTTTATCCTTATTAAAAACCGGAACACATTTAAGTGGATTCACTTTATTCCATAATCACCAAGTACCTCAGCTGTCTCCTCAAAGCCAAAGGAAAGGCTCCCTGATGCACCCAGAAGACGGCAGCAGGCTGGGCCTCAGGGTCCCGTGTTCCAGGCCCTGGTCTGCTACCTCGCCCCTTAGTCCCCAGGAAGAGCAAGGCCAGACTCGGAGGCCTCACCTAGGCCTCCAATGCTGCTGCTTCTCCTCATCTTCATCCAATGCTTGGCCTCCCACCACACGTCCTCTCCGTTCTGAGGGGCGGTGGATGTTTCCAGAGAAGCCATCAGTCCTGTGACACTGGCCACATGCTAGAATCCCAAAGCAGCACTGTGACAGTCTGCTCTCGGCCACTGTGCTACTAGGGGCTGACATGTTTCTGCTGGGGGCAACAATGACGTCAGGCTGGACAACACAGAATTCTACTTTAAAAAAAGAAAGAAAGAAAGGAAGGAAGGAAGGAAGGAAGGAAGGAAGGAAGGAAGGAAGGAAGGAAGGAAGGAAGGAAACCCCAGTGTTTTCTTCTAGTGCACAAAGCTAGATTGTGTCTTCATGCACCTTAGCAAAGGCCTAGCTCTGAGATAAAGCTGGCCCTGGACATTCTTGTCACCTTTTTGTAACCTGGAATCACCTGGGAAGTGTCTTGGTGAGTCTACATCAGGGGAGCCTGTAGAATGTCTGTGGGGACTGTCTCAACTGCCTCAAGTGACACAGGAAGACCTAGGCTCCAAGTGGGCAGCACCATGCCCTGGACTGTATAAACGCAGAGGAATCTGCTGAGCACCAAGCGTGCATGCATTCACTCTCCCTGTTCCTGCCTCAGCCGGACTAACTGCTCTGTTCTTGCCTTAGCTCTCTTGCAGTGCAGGACTGCAGCCCAGATAAACCCTTTCTCCTGAGTTGTCTCTTGTCAGGATACTTCATTAGAGCTACAGAAGTGTGCCTGGAACACACACCATTAGCACAGAGATGACTTTTACAGCACACACAACTCTGCTGAAAAGTCCTAAAAACCACAAAGTCTCCCCATCTATTTTCTAAGACAAGGTCTCACTATGTAGCCTGCCTTGCCTGGGACTCATTTAAATAGGCCAGATTGGAGATCTGCCTGCCTCTGCCTCCCAAGCTATGAAAGCTTTTTTTTTTCTTAGTAGCTAGAAACTAAGTTTTGCCATCATGGGTTTAGAATAACTAAGAATCTGACACTGTTGAAAACCTATTACGCTCCCTTAATGAAAGCACATGATAGTTATTAAACATAAAATACAAAGCAAACAACAAAGGGCAGGCAGAGAGTTGGCTGGAAAATACTAGTCAACAGAGGCAGGTCCCTGTGTCTTCAGCAGAAAATGAGGTTCATGTACTAGCAGGAAATGAAGAGAAATTCCTCCACAGTGTGGTGAGTGTGCCTGGCTGCTGTGGCAAAGCCTCCCTCTTAGGAAATGATGCTGGACCCAGGTTGCTGGCGGAGTCCAAAGGGTCAGCTGTTGGCCACTTCAGTGCACAAGTCCACCTTCCCACACTTCATTTCTTCCTCTCACAGGCCTCTAGATTCTCAGGCAGCTTTCATTTTCATTAACAGCAATCTACAACTGCAACTTGGATTTGTTCTTCCTGAACCCATGGTATATACTCTGAAGAGAGGATGTAATGTGTGAGAGATCCAGACTCCAGAGAAAGTCAGGCCATATTGTTAGCCTACCAACAGACTACTCTGGAGGGCTCCAAAGTCTTCCAGGGTTTGTCTGCAGCTGCCTGCTTTATTGATTACCACACTGTATTTTTGCTGTGGTGGTAGAAATGGTGGAGTTTTGTTTATTCTGTGGTACTAGAGACTGAACTTGAGGCCTAATGCATCCCAGGCATGTACTTTATCACTGAGTTACATCTTGTAACTGAGATAGGTTCTCACAAAGTTGTTGCCCAGGCTGGCCTTGAAATTGTTCTCTCCTGCCTCAGCCTCTCAAGTAGCTGGATTACAGACCTACACCACCAGGTCCAGCTGGTAACATATATTTATTTATATGGCAACCACAATTCACAAAACACTTGTCCTGGATAGGCCCATGACTCATCCACCTCACCCTGTGTTTTTTGCTCTAGGAGAGCAGAGCAAGCATTTCAGCTGGGGATCGCCACCAGCGAGCAGGTACCCAGCACTTCCATTTCTGGTTCTCTGGCACCATCAAGTGGCCACAGATCTCACTGTCACCAGAGTATTCATGCCTGCACACTCCTCCTAGCTTCCAGAAGTCCTAGAGTCTGATGATGGGCCAGGACAAGGACTCAAGAGGATTGAGGGTGACCCTGGGAGCAGCCCAGCTCAGGCTAAGACACTGAGAGGAAGAACAGCAGCTCTCTGCGGGGACGGCTTCCTTGGGAAAAGTCTGCTTGAAGCTGCTCCCAGAGCTCCTCAGTGCTGAGCGTAGGGAAATGCCCTTCTGATTAGATCTGAGTCCTGCCCCCTCCCAGAGGACTTTAGATCTCTCTGTGACTTTAGAGATAGCATGACTACCACTGACATAAAAGCTGATGGGGACAGCTTCTACAGACACCATTTTTGAATTTCTGGTGAAGTCACACAAGATATGGAAGGACAATGAGAAGCCAACAATCCTACCTGAAAACCGGTAACGTATCTACCTCATGCTAGACAAAACTGAGCTTGCCTTTATCTTGTTCTCATCCGTGGAGATGATCTGTGCGCGTAACCAGGCATCCTCCTCTGCATTGACCGCCAGCAGCTGCCCCACGTGCACGCTCTGGATTGGTGTGACTTTGGGGTTCTTACTGTAATACTCCTTCATCTCATCCTCCATCAGTTCCTGAGCGGCTGAGTAGTCTTTGCCTACATACCTGGATTGACGAGACCCATTAGGCGTCTAGTGCTCCTACCTCCCCTGCAGCCATCCCTCCGTCCAGGTTCACAGCTGCTCACACCAGCAGGGGAGGAACTGTGCTTAGGGAAGATTATTCTAAGTGCAGGAAGACAGGACTCTGGAGATCACTGCATAAGGTGGCAATGTTTGACAGTCTGAGAATGGGGGGCGGGGTGTGTGTGAAAAGCAGGCATAGGAGGCCCCAGGGAGGGAGGAGGGAAGGTACATGGAGACACCACAGGAGGCCAGATGAGCCCTCCAGAGATTGATTGAGGCTGCCGAGATCTGTTTGGACTACTGAAAAAAAGAATCCGGCAGATAGTTTGACCCTGGCCGAGGCTGCACCTCAGAATTCTCAAGCTTTGAAAATCAGGGAAACTACCAAAAAAGAACAAAATGAGGCTGAGGGGTGTATGTGGCAGAGCAATTCCCTAGCCTGCGCCAGGCCCTGGGCTACATCTCTAGCCTGCAAGACAGACAAACACAGCAATGCAATGCCCCAAAAAAATTTAAAAATTTGAGCAAATTACAACAAAATGTTGAGCTAATATCTCAGAGATGACATGCTCTGGTTGTCTGCCTCTAAAATGTCTATCCTGAGAAGTATTACTTTTCAAACACACCCCAGTCTTTTTTAAACATTTCTACTGCTGACATGCAGTCCTTTGACCCAGTGTGTTTTCAAAACACATTTCTATCTTGTCTGCCATGAACAGGCTGCTTTCTTGCCTTTCTTAAGGGCCTCATTCCAGGATGCTAGATCTGGAAAACCAAGTCTGGCTCATAAAATTAGAACATCTCAGCCATACAATGAAGCCTGCCAGCTGCACGAGCCCCAGTCACCCAGTCAAGGAGGTGAGAGAGCCACAAGAATCCTGTTTCTTGTATTGCTCCAGTTTTTACCCAGGGCCTCAGGTGATTTGAGGAAACTCTAAGAAACTGCTCCATGTGGTCTTTGTAACTATCAGCAGAACAGAAGATGGCCCAGCCAACCTTCCTGTTACTAGAGACAAGGGTGAAAGCTAGAAAGCAGTTTTATACAAAATGCAAAGAATGCATCTTTGGAGACAATGGCTATTTTTAAGATGAAACTCTACATGTACTCTTTGTCTCTGAACTGTTAGATACTTTGTCAAACTCCATCACTTACATCTACTGAGTGCAGCAAATGTTAAGGAGAGGCTGAATGTAGTCCTCCACTGGGCTCTTGTCTCCTGGGAGCCTGGGACCTGGTAAGAGTGCCTACTTGAGGGCCTAAACTGAGGTGGTGATGGAGTCTGCTCAGTACAAACTCCTGGCAGGGCTCTCAGGAAGAGCCAGTAGAGAAAGGTGGCTGCACTTCTGGGTGAGAACATGGGAGGGTGCTACAGCTGGGTGAGAGTGGGCAGGAGCAAGCACACATTTGTACACTGTCTCCAAATTACCTGAGGGAGGGGACAGAGAACGGAGTACAGATCAACCTCAGCATGCCACCAGTACAAAGCTTCACCTGCATCCAACACCCCATATAAACCACAGCCCTCTAAAGATCCTTCCTGGCGGAGGAGCCAGGAGACTAGCCAGGTCTGGTTGTCTCCTCAGCCTCGGCCTTCTCAAGTCCTGGAGCCTTAATGCTGTCAAGCTCTTTCTTCTGGAAGGACTTTCATTTGGGCGTTCTCTGGGCTTTCCTAGCTCAGCTATGGGTCCTGGGCAGCCCAAACCAAAGGGCTGTTTGGGGTTGGGGGACTGGATTCTATTTGGCTTCCATGTTCTCCCCCTCTACCCAGCCCCAGGTCAACACTGATGGTGATCCAGGGCTTCACTGATACAGGTTCCCACTGCAGGAAGCAGCAAATTGCAATCTTTCTACATTTTCTGTGTGTGTCATAATTTTCCTAAAAATCTAATACAAGAATTCAGAGTTAAGCTGATGTTTTCAATTCTAGCTATATCGTTAGACAGTTAGGTGACGGCTACTCATTCCACACAATGACATCTAAAGACTCCAGTCAGCAGGGCACTGCTGGGTCAGGCGGCTCATCTGAGACATATGGTGAAGTTAGCTCCCCTGACTTTTTAGGACTACTGCACAGTCCTAGATCGATGGCATAACCTGGTCTGAAGGGGGCTTGCTGCTTACAGGTTGGATAGAAATGTCATGTTTTTGATACCGTTGCCATTATGTTTATGACATGATTTTTCTAAGTTCATATCATCATTCCAATTTTAAGAACTATGAGTCCTACTTAACACATATTAGTACATTACTGCACTTCACTACAACCCCTCAGGACGGTATCCATGCAAACAGCATTCATGCAAAGAATGGTCAAGAGACAACACTGCACAAGCACCTTAACGACCAGGAATGCCAACTTGCCTGATAACCACGTCATTGGTGTTGCTCAGCTCAACCACCAACACAGACGGGGAGGCCTCGGTAGGAATCACCAGGGGCGGCACGGTGACGTCCTCCACAAAGTCATCAGCATTTTCAGCCATGTTTTTTTCTATCTGCAAATACTCTTGTTCAATCATGGACTTGATGTCAAAATCTCCTTGTGCCTGCCCTTCATCCTTTAAGATCTTGTCAGCGGGCAGTGGGAGTTTCGCATAGAGAATTGCCTTCTGAGCATTTCCAGAAATGTAGCTTATGGTGCACACATCAGAGAGTGAGGCAAGATTTTTTAAGGCATCCTCCGGGAATTTGACTTTGTACGTGTCCTCAAATGCTTTGGGGAGTGCACTTGCCCAAAGGCCACTTGAGTATTTCACCAGCAGCTCTGCCACCTTCTGCTTGACATCTGGCATCACTGCTGGGCTCCCTTTCGATGACACCTCCTGCTTGGGAGCAGGCGGTGGGGGTGGGAGCTCCTTCTCAGGGTCCTGTTCACTTCTCAAGGGCTGCTCTCTCTTGGCAGGATAAAGAAGTAAATCTTGACCACCACCACAAGGTTTTTCCACCTGAAAATTTTAAAGAAAGCAAATGACAGATATTTCAGTGGCTAGGAGAAACCTGAAAACACAGTAATATATTTCATATTTGAGAAAAGCACTGTTTCAATTTCATGATGCAAAAAAGTGTCAATGTCCTTCTGAATGCATCACCTAACAAATGACATGAGCCACAGCTCAGAAACAACCAGGGAAAGGAAAGGCATCATTTCACTCAGCAGACAGTTAAGACTTAAACCTCCACAGGGGATCGTGAGACTTCTGCCCTGGTTGTGTTTCTCTGCCAAACTCAGAGCCAAGCTTGCAAAAACCACTCAATCCAGGGTGAGATGATGTTATGTCTGGAATACACCGCGGGAGGAACCAAGGACTATCTGAGCACAGCAGGAGTGCCGCCTGCCTTCCTCGCTCTCCACCTTTCTTTGTAAAGATGCCCCAGAGATAAGGTAGTCTGAGCACTCACCACAGCAGAAAGGGACTGAAAGCACTGCCATCCTGAGGAGCTAGTAGGGAAAAGCCCATCAGGTGTCATCCAGCCTCTAACTTTACATGCCTGAAGAGGCACGCCCCAGGAACTGATGACCTCCAATTCTAAGCCCTTCCACTGACAGACCAGGGTTGGCAACTGCCAGCCTCCTACCCAGTGAAGTTCCCAACTCGTGAGCTAAGATTGGCCTTTAGCGTTTAAATGGCTGACAAATCAGAAGAATCATTTCACGTGTGAATGTCCTATGAGATTCAGTGTTCATGAAGCCTCCCCGGCTTATGTAACCTACGGCTGTTTCACACTATATAATGGCAAAGTCACAACAGGCCAGGTGCCAGTCATGCAGCGCTGCAACATTTCTGAGCCTCCAAAGCCTAGACACACACTATTTAGCCTTTCATAAAACCAGATTCCTCACCTTACCCTGACTTCAGATTCACGGCCTTCTGGGATGATCCCTGTTATCAGTTGCATCTGGCTATTCCTCAACTACAATTTAAATCCTTAGAAGAATCTACTAGGATGTTAAGTTTAAAGGAAACCACCTAGGACAACAGATTGCTTCCTGTGTTACTGTTGTTTGCTTCTTGCATTTTGCTTTTAGACAGGGCTACCTGCAGCCCAGGCTGGCCTTGAACTCATTAGATAGCATAAACTGGCTTTAAACTTTTGATTTTTCCTCCCTTCCTCCCTCCATCCACCCCTCACCCCCTTCTCTTTTGAGACAGGGTCTCTCTACATAGCTCCAGTTGTCCTGGAACTATGGAGACCAGGCTGGCCTCAAACTCACAGAGATCCACCTGCCTCTGCCTTCCTGGTGCTAGGATTATAGGCGTGCACCACCACACATGCCAGGCCCTCTGATCCTCCATTTCTTAAGAGTTGGGATTACAGAATACTTCTGCTGACTGGCCAGCTTACTAATGAAGAACATGACTTCATTTACCTCACTTTTTACACACAGTTTAGGAAGACAGATCATAGATGCGTATGTACAAAGATACTGCCAGGGAAGACCTTTAATAAATCAAAAGACATGGTCAATATGACATTAAAAGATTCCTTTTGGAGCTAGGCATTGGGACATTCATTTCTAATCTTAGCATTTTGGTGGTGCAGGAAGGAAGAGTTCAAAGTTATCTTCAGCTACATACTAAGTTTATGAGGCCAGCCTGGGCTATAGGAGATTGTGTCTCAAAAAAACAAAACAAGCAAAAACCCCAAGATTCCTTTTGTCGGATTACATATTCTTCATGATGCAAAGGAAGTGGGGAACACTGACCTAAGTATAAAGCCTTGGGTTTTCTTCGCTATTCTCCTGCCAATGTGTGCTTACGTTTCAAGGACTCAAGAAAACTGCCAGACTTTGAAAAGCCAAGAAGTGATGCACTGCATGTATACCCGCTGCAGGCGTCTCCTGTGCGGTCCCCTGCCACAATCTGTGTACCCGCTGTTGAGTTGCTCCGTGGCTCATCAACTTCTCACATCTGAATTCTTATTTTTCTCTAATTGTCTTTCCAGTGCTGGGGAATGAACTAGCGCAAGCCTTCAGCAGTAAGTAGCATTCTCAGCCCTTCTCTATTCTGAGACAGGGTCTGCTATGCAGCCTCAGCTGGCCTTGGATATGTCATCTTCCTGCCTCAACCTCTCAAGAAGCAAGGATCACAAGCACCATCATGTCTGGCTTTAAATCTGCAGTTTTAAAATGTCAGTCTGGGCTGTGGCTTAGCATGCTGCCTAACATATCAGAATGTATGCTGAGCATCCAGGGGAGATTGGAAAACACACTTCCTGGACAAATGAAAAAAGAAAAAACAATGCTGTGAGTGCTTCACGTGTACACGATTCCAGCTGGTGTAATTCCAGACATGGCAGTCTTCCATATCCAAAGCCAGAGGAGGCTGCTGGTCTGCCTGCAAACTCTCTTTAGCCTTCACCCACCAACCTCTCCTCAATCCCTTCTCTCAAGTGCATGGTGGGCTAGCTAGTTCAACAGAGAACAGGACATAAGCCTCAGTCCACAACTGCATGTGTCCCCATATAACCCCTAAAAGGACAGTTTTCAGTTTTATGATGCTTTTATTTCCAAGGAAGTTACCTGAAAATATAGGACACTTCAACATTTACTTGGTCCCCGTCCCCCACCTGCTCCCATGCCAAGTCTCTACTTCTTCCTGTGTGTTAAATATGTTGAGAAGTGATGACCTACAGTAACTCCAGCAATGGTCTGTGCACAGTCTTTGTACACAGCCAGTGGAGTGAGCTCTTCTAAGCAGGAATCCCTGTTTTTGACAGACGTTATGGACAACTTATCCACTTAGTAGAAGTTGGTCTAAGGCAAAAGCACAATCCCATTTTCTCTAGTTTTTATTCAAAAATAATCTGTGGTTTTCAGATAGTTTCATGTAGCCCAGACTGGCATGAAACTTGTTATCCATCTGATGACCTTTAACTCCTGACCCTACCTCTACTTCTCAAGTGCTAAGACTATGGGTGTGCACTAATTCCAGAATAATCTTAAAAGTCATCCAGCACAGTGTACTTGTCTGTAGCATCAAACTTTGCCAGTCGGCATACAAAGTGAATAGCAAGAATGGACCCAAAGTCCAGGCAACAGTCAGGAAATGACCTGGACTAGTAGATGGCTCCTTCAGCAGTCTGTGCTTTTGTCTAAAGTGACCACTCCCCGTTCCATGACTTTCTTTAGTGTAAGCTCCAGCGAAATTGTAGTGGGTTCTTCCTTATTTCCGATAAGCCTGGGTGTGTTCAGGGAGCTATGGCTGTAGACTGCTTCCTTATTTCAAAAGAAGTTGAAGGCCTGAACTCATCTCTTCTTCAACTGTCTGGCCTGTTGATCTAACTTCAGGAACACCCTGACCTAGCTACAGTTAATCAGACAGCATTCAACATTTCAGGCAAATATATTCCCTGCTAAGTTTGGTGACATGGAAAACATGCTTGGACCAATACTTCATTAACCAACCTTTGGAGAATGGCTTAAGGCAATGGTTCTCAACCTTCCTAACGCTGTGACCCTTTCATTCAGCTCCTCAGGTTGTGGTGACCCCAATCATAAAATCAGTTCATTGCTACTTCTGTAATTTTGCTACTGTAATATAATGTAAATATCTGTTTTCAGGTGGTTCTTAGGTGATCCCTGTGGATGGGTCTTTGACCCCCCAAAGGGGTTGAGATCTATAGGCTGAGAACCACTGGCTTAAGGGTTTCTCAGTTCAAAGGGGAACATACATGAAAGACATTTAGACTTAAAAAATTAAAACATATAATTTTTAGCTCATTTGTTTTCAAATGTCCTACAGATGGAAACTTGCTTTTCCCGGCACTCTCCTCTGACTGCTGTCTCCCACAAAGCATGGCATCTCTAATTCTCTGGCAATGGGCTTACAAAGGAGACCTAGTTCTCTCCCCCTACCCTCCAAGTCTCCCCAAAGCTAAGGAACCATGGTTATACTGGGTGTGTGACGTCTGCTCTTTCTTCTATTCTGGCCCATGTCACAGGGCTTAGAATTTACACATGGGCTCCTATCTCAGCTCCCAACACAGAAACATGTCTTTTTACAATTTCCTGCACGTGACAGCTGGGAAGCCACTTCTAATAAATTTCCCAGGAGAGGACTTTTACAACATCTGGTTCCTCTGGCCCACCCGATTCAGGCACATCCCTGGGAAGGAATCAAAAGCTCCCCTCCCCCCACCGTGACAAAGACTCAGCATCTTAACAGTACTTTCATCACCTTTTTGTTTTGTAGCTTTGACTCTGGATGTCCACCCTTCATCAGGCTAGTGATGGGACCTGTCATGGCCTGTACCTCCACATAAGATGCCCCTCAACCCCCCTACAGGAGAGACCAGTGATGTAAAGACATTGACACTCTATACCACAGAGATAAGCCACCTTCTGTGGTGACCCAGAAGATTCTATGTCAAATACGCCTTAAGTCTGCTATGCTAACAAGTTCATTCTACTCAGCTTCATTTCTGCCTCATTTGGAATCACAGCTCGCCAGGTTTCTGTAAGCTTCCAGGAGACACATCAGGTTTGGGGTTGTAGGTCCAAAGACAAACCATCAACTTTCTTGGACAGCTGTGTGTTCATACAGATGAGGACTCATCCTCTGCACCCTGACTGCTTCCTCCTGAAGCAGGAGAGTCTTCTTTCCTTCTGGTTTGACCTAGGAACCTAGTCTTTAGAAGCTCACCTGCCAAGAGCACAGTAGAGGCCTCTGAGGTTAAGTTTACTGTTTCTATGGCATTAGAATTTTCTTTAGGGTTCTAGAGAATCGAGTAACAGCCAATTAAACTGAGACTTCCCCCACCATCTATCTGGGTACAGCTCTGTTGCCATGGAGTAGCAGTCTCACTCGGATGCTTCATCTAATGTTCCAAACTTAATCTTACATGGCTATCATTCAGTTGAAACTCCAAATGGTGTAATAAATGTCTTTATTCATCTACAGATCTACTTTCTAGCCCTCCAAACATTCAGCAGTGGTTATGGGCTCAAAATGAATCAACACTAACAAAAAGAAACCAGTTTAAAAATTTAAGTCTGACCTTGGTAGCAAAGGAAAGACCCTTAAGTGCCTTTCCTCGACAATGACCATCTGTCACTGGTCACAAGCCTGCACCCTATGCTCACTTCACAGGAAGACTGGTCAACTGATTCCCTAACAGACAGCCTCTCTGTGCTGAAGGTGGAGCTGGATGGAAGTCGGAGCTGAGACGAGGAAAGAGCCAGTGGTGTCACTGAGCCGCAACGACAACGACGACGACGACGACGACAACAGACAGACAGACAGACAGACAATGTGAAGCAGGTGGTGCTGTGAGGGGAGGGAGGTACTGTGTTCAAGGAGAGCCAGAGAGCAGCTGATCCAGCACAGTGCAGCCCACCCCGGACAGCCCACACATCTCTGAAGCAGCGCCCCACACTAACAACCATAGCCAGGGTGCTGAAAGGAGCGGGACTTCCCGTGGGATCTCTTTAAGAAGCATGGCTGCCGGCACATCCCACAGGAACTTAGGGCGATGTCCATTCTCTGCTGCTGAAACCTCTGGCCATCCACAAGCCATCTATCCAGAGAACCTTTCTCCACAGCCCTGAAGGTGGCTGTAGAGACGGAGCCTCCTTTGCTGTCAACTCTCTCACCTGCCTGTCTACCTGATGCTTCTCATGGATGCTCTCTCTAGACACACACTGGCACCATTTCAGCAAGGATAAACTCCATGGAGTCTTGGCCCAAACTCAAGCCACTTGCTCACACATTTAGAAGATAATGGAGTCTTCCAGACACATCTACAGAACTTTCTGGAATGCTTCTGAGTAGGAGCTGGGACTCCCACTGTGCACTGGGCTTTTCTCTTGCTCTCATTACCTGTGGCAGGGGTGAGGAAAGGAGAGGAATCCTTTTCAAGGTGGCACCAATGTTCATATTAGAGGTGCAGTCCCTGCTTCCTCATCTGGAACCTTCTCCACTTAGTACCATCTCCTGCTTTCACTGAAGTAACTTCCTCTGTAGGACTTGCTTCAGAGTAATTTATCTCATTTAATTCTCACAACAACCCTATGACATGCAGAATCAGTTATCTCACTGAACAGATTAGGGCTTCAGAGGGTGGTGTGTAGGCCAGAAGTTATACACCTAAGAAACAACACCCCTAAATGTGCAGCAGAGGCCTCAGAGAATGTTTAATGTCTCTATGGAATTAGAATTTTTTCTAAGATTCTGTGAGAATGTAGTATTCAATTAAGTCAAGATACTTTCCAATGCATCAATATGGGCACAGTTCTGTTTCCATGGAGTAGCAATTTTGTGTTGAGGCTTTAAATCATATTCCAACTCAATTGTGATCTAACCTGTTCTGCATCCTTCACGCCTGTGGGTAGCTCATGGATAGACACAGATGGCACACCATTGCTCATCTTCTCTGTTCATTCTGCCATGTGCCAGTTCATCTTTCATCTAGCCAAAGGTCCGCTGAGACTTAGAAGTTGTACCAATGTGTTCACCAGGACTTCCTTTTGGTGATGAAAAACTGGAAACCAGATTCCATTTCTAAAGATTATGGTGGACACTGCCAAGCCGTCCATTTCCCTTTCACCACTGCTTCTGCCGGCAATATATATGGGTTGTGTCTGACTCTGTAAGGGTGGGGTAGTGACGGTCCTCACACTGCTCATGTTCCACTTCCCGAGGGGTCCACGTTTGTTTATGAACACGCTTTTTTTTAAGGCAACCCATTTTGCATGGGCTGAAGGGAATTTTATTCTATCCAGCAATGTTCTACAATTACGTTAACACAGATTTCTGCACACAAGAGCACAAACTGTGCTGTGCCACATATGATGAGGAAACAGCTGCTGCCTCTGCTTTCTCAGACACTGTACAGATTGTAGGAATGCTTCCAGGTCAGAGGTTTTGCAGTGCTAACTAATAGTCAGTGATTTCATGGGTTAGAAAATGATACCCAACAGAAATGCACGGGAGCTGTTAATAATTAATGTCATCAGGCATTTCCAACTACACATGGCATCTTACATTCAATAATATTATGTTGCCAATCACAACATATCACCTTCTGTAACTAAGGCCGGGTGTACCACCGAACATGGACTACTTCTCTTGGTGGTTCCAAAGCTGGCTTCCAGCAGGTCTGGAGGCTGTGGACACATCTGCTCTGGCTCAAAAGCCTACCCTCTCGGCTCTTCACCCAGGTCTCAGCAGGTTTCGGTCCATCCCTGACTGTTCAACAGTCCCTGCTGCAAGAACTGCAAGTCAGTCAGAGGCCAGGGTCCTGGTGACCTCAGAGCAGGGACACACCACTGCCACTGGTGATGATGACTCTTTATGAAGCTAGCTGATTTCTGCTCAGGTCTTCAGCTTCCTCTTGAGCCACTGTCTTCTTAAATGTCCTGAAAACAGTGTTTTCCTGGTCTCTGACTTGGTATGAGCTGTTCCTTTGGTCTCCATCACTCAATGTTAGGTTCTCACTTAACAGTGGCTTCCCTCTGAGTCCCTTTCTTCACCTGCCACCCCACACGGAGTCCTTCTGTTTACTCCCTTCCTGGATGGCCATCCTAACTAGTGCAGGCCTAGCACTGTCTGTCCAAACGATGAGTTTCCTCATTGGACAGGAAGTTCCATGGGGGCAAAGATATGTGTGTCCTGTTTTCTATTTTATCCTTAGCACCTAGGTCAGTGGCTGGCAGAGTGCTTGGTGACTGCCAGTCAGGTCCAACATTTAGAGAGCATCCTGTCTAGAGCAGCCAGGGGACGTTACTGCCCTTCCCCTAGGCTCTGATGGGGACTCCCCACAGCTAAGACAAGTACTTCTCCACCATTTCTATTTCCCTCCCAACTGTCTAAAACCACGAACTTGTCACCACTGTGACTTTTCAGTCTCTCTAGCCTAGCACACCCTCTGCTACTTGAGTGACCCGAAAGGTTAAATGTTATGCAACCCAGCACTGGAGTCTTACTAGAATCCTAGCACTCAAGGAGCTGAGGCAGGAGGACTGCTATGAGCTCAAGGCTAGCCTAGGCAAGTGATATCAATATCCTGTCTACAAATAAAAACATCCGTAAGAATGTGTCTTTGGGTGGTAGAACTACAGGATATTTCTATTTTTTTAAATGCAGAGTTGGGGTTTATTACGAGAAAGATAAGACATGCTTAAAATGTGGGTAGACAAGACAAGAGATGCCTAAGTATCTTAGCACTAGCTAAATAAATATGACTTAGTGACTTCTGAAGTTATATTGTTGAAAGTATATAATACATAATCAAGTTCAAAGCTTAAGCAAAGTTGTAAAATTAAGTAGAATTTAGAAAGTAAAATATAGCCCAGGTACGGTAGCAAGAATATTTGTATTTTTGTAACTTGACTTTTAATATTTTTCATAGTGTTTTATACAGTTGGAGAATTTTTTTAAAAACTAAGAAATATAATACACTTAGATTTGTTCTTCAGTCATGGTGAGCCACAGAGCAAGGGCCTGTGTCTATCCCAGACTTCCTGCGCTGCCTTTGAGTGTGATGTTGGCTGTGGTTCTACAACCCCAGGCATGTGGTCAGTGCTTCTGCTCTTTGTGGAGGTGAGGATAAAGGGAAGACAGGGACTATACGCATGGTGCAGCTGTTTAAAGCCAGGGAGAAATGACCACCACGGACTAACTGAGACAGTTCAAAGTACTCCGAAGTTAAACTAGCTATGGAAGTATCAACAGACACCCAAAGGACTGGCAGTCCGTGGTATCTAGACCCACTGTCTTCCACCAGCACCTCACACTGGCAGTCCTACTCAGTCTAGACAGTCCTACTCAGTCTAGACAGACAGTCCTACTCAGTCTAGATAGTCCTACTCAGTCTAGACAGTCCTACTCAAAGCCAAGAGAGGTACTGGTAGGGAGTGAATTCTATGGTTCTGCTTCATGCTGACCACTCCTGACTGGGCACGAAATGATCATGAGGTGTAGATGGATCCAAGTGCTGAAAACATAACAAAAAAGTTGGTTGCTTCAGTAACCTAAAATTTAAGAGGAAACCATTCATTTTAGGTAACAGTCTAACATCAACAGGATACACACTCTTGCCAGGCAGAATTTGGGTGTGGGGGGGTCTCTGTGGACATGCAGAGCAGCAAAGATGAAAATTTCTCCAGAAGTAATAAACTGAGCTACACAAATGCTAATAATTATCATCAAGTATAAAGCAACCAAAAAGACAACACACAGTTTATTCTTTCCTTAAACACATGCTGTAAAGAATTCCTTATCCAAATCTAGCAGGCAAGTTGTTTATGTACCTTGACCATAAAAAGCACTACAGCCATTAAAAATTTACTATAAAGTACGTGATTATCAATGGATTTTTTTTAAAAATCAAGGAATCGTATGCACCTGAGATGGACTGAAACTCAGGCCAACAAACTGCTAACAAGCTCCTCGGGAGTAAGGTGGCTGAGAGGACATCAATACCAACACACTGCATTCAGGGAGACTCTTCACCAAATGAAGGGAAACAAAATTCCCATCTTAAGAACAAGCTCTGTATTTTAAACACCACAGGCAACGTTCTCCAGAACATTTGTTACTCCTGCACTTCCCAGGAAATAGAGCAGTCTCCAGAGCTTGACATTTTTTGTTTCCCTACTTCACATGGAGTATTCTAACACTGGTCACTCTGCCCTAACCGTATTTTCCCATAGCTATTTACCTCACCAGACTTAATCTCCATGCTTCCAGCCCTAGGGAAGTGATTGGCACAGCAGTGTGGTATGAATGGAGAGGAAGCAAGCAGGATGGAGGGATGGATGGATGACTTCTCCCTGGAACTGGGCATTAGACTCAGAGGCAACAACAGTCTACGGGGAAAAATAGTGACAAAAACACATGCTTTTCTGAGGTCAGGTGCTTCAAGGATGAGGCAACCTGTACTTTCCCCAATGGGCTTGGGGCCAAAATGTATGTTAAAGAAAGCCCTCTTTCAAAACAAGCATACGCCTCAAGAAATTGATTCTACAAACAGAGAATCAGGTGTTAATGCTGTTATGTAGGACAGCTGCATTTTGAACAGACTCTATCTTCATAACTAAGAAACATCTAGAAGTACTTGGGTGGTAAGAGTCTAGCTGTCTCTATCTCTGGCTGGACTAAGTTTTCTAACAAACTGTCCTGATCCACCATCTTATTATAATCACTAACTCTGAGCAGAGGTGGCTAGAGAGAACTTTCAATCTAAAGCTTCTACCATGAGGGGAGTCTGTATAGGTCTCAAATGTGAGTATAGCATCAGTTCCAAAGAAAGTTCTATGTAAAAACAATGAGCACAAATAACACAAATCTGTTCCACCTGAAAGTCTTGAAAAATGCTCAAGAATAAGTATGTACAAACTGAGACTAATTCAAATTGTTACCAATAAGTGCTAAAATGGACATGAACAGTCAATGTTTATTGGCAGAGGTTCAATCAACACACAGTAGTACACAGACTAGATGATCAACTACTAAACGCATCTAAAATGAAGACAGTTGGTAAAGCACTTCTAACCTTGGCATCTTTCTCGAAGCATTAAGAAGCCACATGCACTAATCTTAGAGACAGACCAGTGCAGCGGCACCCGTGAAGCACTCTGCTCCCGTGACTAGGGACTTGGGACCTGCAGGCTGGGCAGGGAGGGGCGGGCATAAGAAGGGAAGAAGAAGGAAACACGTACCGTACAAATGTGAGGCCAGTGTTCAAACTGCTGTAAAACTCCTTGGTTAAGGTCTTCTTTATAAAACTCTTTGTAAAAATGTGGAAGCTTAGATATCCAAATGCCATTGTTATGCTTGTCTAATATTTCCTTTATGCGGTTTTGAACCTCATCCATCTTATTAGTGTAAGAGGCAGGAGGCGTGACATTTGGTTTCTCAACAGTCTGATTTAAATTATCTTTGAATTAAAAGAATGATAGCATTAATAGATTATTCCATTACCTAGCATTTGTGTCTCTGACTTTGCTATGCTATGGGCTTATGGGGCCATGGATTTTAGAAGACTGTGGGATTAAGCTGAGCAGCACTGAGGACCACCTCACCCTATTACCCCTGAATTTTATCAGCAGAGCCAAGACACCTCCAACAAGGGAACTTACCCCTTCATTTTGCAAGGGTGCTTTATACTTTACTTTGAACATTAGGGCAATCTTGCTGGGTAAATATGTTTTACTATTTAATGCTTTTCTAACTGCAACTAAGGGATGCAACATTTCAGATAATATAAATGTGCAGTGCTCAACTGAAAGTTATAGTAAGTTATGATTTTGTTCTATAGGGCACAAAAATGCCTTAGTAGGAAGAGTGAAGGATATTTTATAAAAGATAAAAGGGTGTCCAGTTTTTCTGATTATAATGAACTTTCTCTTTTACTAAGGAAAACAATTTAGCAATCCACAGAAGCCCTAAAACTATAAATACAATCCCAGTTAGTTTATGAACATCTACAGCAGTTCTGGCACCCAGACACCACCAACATGGACTGGCTTTTACTTCTCCAATATTTATATTTCATGAAGTTTTAGCTAGCTTCTTTCACTCCTGTTTATTTTTTATTTAAAACTCAGAGTGTCTGAGTTTACATAATAAGCGAGAGAAACCTGTGTTTCTGTGACCATTCTGTATTTTAACTGAGGAAGTATTGTCAAACCTATTTAGAATTCTACCAGGACATATATCAAAGTATTAAAAATCTAACACCTACATGAAGAATGTGTTTACAATTTAATCAGATACCTTTTCTGCTAAGTATAGTAATTTCTATTTTGTTTTTAACTAATTAATAGAGATGTAAGTATAGTCTGGGGACAGTGATCTCTAAGGACGCCAGGTCCCAAAGGGAGTTTTCCCGTGAGGCTACTTGGAGCTGATGCCTCTCTTCTCACTGGAAGACATGATGATGTGTCTCTGATACTCTTAGACTGACACAGAGGGCAGAAGGGTCCAGGATACCCATATACAGCTCCTACTAAGGAAATAACTTATTCTATTTTAAACTCTTAAAAGCGGTATACAACTTTACTGAGTAGTCATGGTTTAGAAAATGAGTATGTGAAAATAATTCTTATATACAAAAGTCGTACTATTCATTTTCATAAGCAATACTGGAAGAACATTCCTATGGAAAAGGAATTTGAACTCAGTAAAAGGCATAGTGCAAGCCGCCAATCCTGTCCAGTCACACTGAGCACATGGTGAGCACTCTGCAAACCTGCTCTTGCTAAAAGTACTCAGTGGACTTGTACACTGCCTGCACAGGACAAGTCCGTTGAGTGGTGCATTCTAAGCATCGGCTTCCTTGACTTTATTAACTACCCTACTGTTTTCTTAATGGTCCTTTTGGATTTTATAATCAATAATTACTCATACTTAGCTGTCACCTCACAGCTTAAAAATAACGTTAATCTTTATTTTTATTTTATGTGTATGGCTGTTTTGAGTGCACGTATGTCTGTGCACCACATGTGTGTGATGCCTGCAGAAGTCAGAAGAGGGTGTCAGATACTCTGGGACTGAAATTACAGATGACTGTAAGCTAACCATGTGGGTGCTGGGAATCCAACTCAGGTCTTCTGGAAGAGCAGTCAGTACTCTTAACTTCTGAGCCATTCCTCCAGGCCCCACACCTCACAGTTTATAGTGCCAACTTTTACTAGTAGAGTATCTAAGTCTCTCTTAGGAGTTTAAGCCCCACATTATGACCTTGAAATAGAGCATGTAGTTTCCTTAGAGTGAGGCTGCTGAGCACCAAGTCTTGAGGGTTTACCCTCTAATTAGGGAGAGGATGAGGAAAACATGGGTAACTCTGCAAGGGCCACATGGGCATGGAGCAGAATGGGTCTGGTGTGAGGAAGGCCTCACACCATGCTGGCAATAGCACTGGAAGCATTGTTTTTTTCTAAAGGTCACTTCAATGCATGATATTAAAGTTAGAAATGGAGGGAGGGAGATAAACTTCATGCAGGAGAAGGTGAATGCACATGTCAAAAGCCACCATTAGGTATTTCTCTTGGGGCCCAAGACTCCTGACACATCTGGAAACATACCATCCACTTCCTTGGCGCAGGTTCTTGAGAGGTGCGTCTGGAAAGGTGCTGGCAGGGATGACTTTGGACTAAACCTAAGGTGTGAAAGAATGGCAAGTTTTAGACACTTTACTTTTCATTTAAAGTCCCAGCAAACTGACCAGCAAACTAACTTATGAAAATATTCCAAACTATTAAAATAAATCTGGCATCATATTTCATATTTACTCAGAGAAAGTATGTTAAAAGCTAAACTTAAATTTGAAAAGCCTCTTTCAAAACCTGCAAGTCAGAGTTTCAACTAATCATCTTTAAAGGATAAATAACTAAAAGCCCACATAGAATGAACACTTGAAATAAAGACTATTACGGACTATAGCCCCCCAAATGAAAGGTTAGCAGCACCACAGATTGGGACGTGTCCCTAAGTCACCATTTAAAACAGGCAGACAGATGAGTGGAAGAGTACAGATCTTAGAGACCTGACATTTACCCTCTAGCTTGGCTCTAAGCAAAGTCGTGTTTCAAAGTAGCAGAAAGGCTGCTCAAATAACTACATGGAAAAAAAGAATGCAGGCACCTGCCTACCTTGTGTCCTTTCCAAAATAATTTACTGTCAACTATTGTACTCACATAGGGAAATGTTTCCAAATATGAGGATGAACAAACCACACCTACCCACCCATATATCCACATGCATGCATGCATACACACATACCTACATACACACACACAGGTATGCACACACCCACTCCCATGCATGTACACACACCCACACACATCCACATGCACTTACACACACACACACACACACACACACACACACACACATCCATGTCCTTGTATTTTTCCATCAGTGGTGTCTCAGGGGTGTCCCAGTTCTCGAGTAATGCTTAGTACTAGCAAAAGAGTGAGTGTTTTAAGAATGGCTGAACGAACCATGATCAAAGGAATCAGTGGCTCCATTTTTCATTAAGAGAGGCAATCACAATTTTGAGCAGCACAGAAGACTATTTCCTATGAAGCCTATTTCCTAATGGTACTTTAATTCTAAAAGCAGCAGACTGTCAGGCTTTTAGCACATGCAACTGCCAGAGTTCCATGCCTCTACACTGATCCAAGTGAAGGCTTAACAGGAAATTCTGAAGCATACCTTTCTGCCAAACTATTTTTTTAAATTATTTCTTCTTAAATACTCTAGTATCTGGAGGGAAAGCTTCTGAGGAAAAACTGACCTTTACTCCCAAATAGACACTGATTCAAATGGATATGATATTACAAATTTGCAAAAAGGCACAGTTTTTCAACTTGGAAGGAAGATGGGATGCTGATTCATCTCTATTAGGGCCAGCATGTGTTTCCTTTCAGGAGGCCAACAGGACAGACCCCAGGCTCTGCACAACCACTCAACCCTGCCCCTGCAGTACAGAAGAGCACAGGCAATACACGAACAGGATATGGCCATGTGCCTATAACACAGTGTTTACAAAAGCAGGCAGGGTGCTTTGGACTGTAGCCCATGGACTGTAGTTTGCTGACCTCTGGGTGACTTCATAAAACCTTAGCATTTAAAATAGAAATCTTTCTGAAATCAGCTACTTGTACGTTTTTACTGGACAAGCAAGGAAATCATCCCACAACATAAAATAATGAGCTCACTGTTAGCTGGCTCAGGCAGGGCCACCCCAAGCTAGGGCTAGGAGCATCTCCTTACCAGTCCAGTTTCATGGTACAAATGTGCCAGGTGCTTCAACACTACTACATAACTGTGGGTAATTATTGGAGCAAAGGAGAGTATTCAGCTAGATGAGATTTTAGCTGACTCTTACTAATTCTAAGAACAATTTTGTAAAAAAAAAAAATCTGAAAAGTACATAACATGGCGTCTTAGAACAACCTAGAGTGTGCACAGCCAATAGGACAAGGGGAGGTCAGTTACAACAGCTGGAGGGAACAGGATGGAGCTCAGGTGATGTCACTGTGCAGAAGAGAGGGCCTCGTGATAATGAAGGGGCCAAAGCGCGCTTCTCAATATGAACATACATTTGCAACAGCTGTCACCCCAGCTCGCCAAGCTTCTCCTTTAAGTCAGATAAAGCCCAGGTACCTGCTGTTGGGAGACATGTTCACATGCCTCTGCACTGGAATATCTGGGTAAGGTGGCATGTCCACATCAGCCTTAACTCCCAGGGTGCTTCCTTTGTCTCGTAACAGCGCTGGATTAGGTTTCTTGCTGATAGAATAGTCTGAGGCAAATCCTGGTTGTCTGAGGGTTGCCTTTGGTTTCCCTATAAATCAGGCAGACACAACAGAATCAGCTGGCCTCTTTAAACTGTAGTCTCATTATGCTGCTCCCTGACCAGGTATTTCTGTGGGGCACACTTGTCAGAACCAGTTGAAAGAAAACAAAGAGGGGACCCTGGCAGGTTGGTGAGCAGGGGATGAGGCCAGGGGTCAGTTGTGGATGACCTGCCTGCCTCACTAGCCTGTGCTTCCCTCTGCTCGTTACTGAGCGCTTCCCAAGCAGTCACCAGTCAGTGTGAAGCCAGCACTGTCCTCCACCTTCATCAGGAAGTCCACCCTCCTCACTCACAGTGATGGCCACCTTTTCTAAAATGCTTCTTCTGCCATGTAGTCATCTAAATTTCACATCACTGTTGAACTACTGCTTGAGAGTTTGGTTTCAGAATTTACTATAACCTCCTAGAGATAAGTGTTCAGGAAATACAGCTGTCTACCATGTTTTCAGGCCATGTAATTCATATTTCTCTGAAAAATAAATGTCTTAAAACCCAAAGACATAATCACATCACAGGTTCTTGGTTCATCCAACATTCTGGATGAGGATCCTTGTCAAATACCCTAGAAGGGTATTACTCTACTCAGCCACCACCACAGTCCTCTGCTGCACTGGTCCTCACTGGAACCATTGGATTTTGTGAGTCACATTCATCCGGACTTCACTGTTTCAAAAGAAATCCCAGCCGCAGGATTTTTCTTCTGACATACGGGTATCAGCAAATTATTCAATTAGCAGTTATCAGGAACAAAGGTAGTATTTCCATAAGTCCTTATGACAATCAACTCAGGGACAGAAATTTGTATGTAAAAAGCCCTACCTTCTAGAAAGAATGGCATGGTTTTCTTCACTCGCATCTGACAATTAATCTGTCGCCCCATCTTCCTTTTAGAGGTCCTCTGACGAGCCACCAGCTGAGCGATCCTTGCGGTCTCTGTGCAGGCTACAGCATAGCAGATGATCTGTGAGCAGCAGAGCAACAACAAGACACCCTGAGAGCCGGTTTGCAGGGGCAGCTGGGAGCAAGTGAGCCTAGACACCCCAGAGCCAGGTGGGTGCAATTCCGAGGGGCTCTCTCCCAATTCTGCAGGACCAAAGTTATATTTAACACAAAAGGAATCACAACTGATCTAGTACGCTTTCACCAACTAGAGATTTTCATTTATTCTTTAAACAGGTATTTATTAAGAATCAACAGTAAAGCAGGTATTGTGGGTTGGCAAATAAGCCAAAAGTATCCTCTGCTCTACATGTACCAGCTCAGACACACAGCACATCTTTTCCCTACTTACACTAGGAAAAGCAGTGAGGGCACCGGAAGCTAAGCTCCTAATTCACACAGTGAGGCTATCTCTCTGAGGCCAAAGTATATTAATTTTTTAAATTATGTTTGTTTGTTCATGTGCGACTCTCAGTTGAAATCAAGAACAGGGCGCTACGCCACAGCCAGATCACACTCCTACTCTTTGGGCCAGCACGTCTATACTTGAGATACATCACAATGTAAGTCAAAAGAAAACAAGTTACCTGCCTCAGTATGATCAGAAGGGGCTATGAAATAGTCAAAACCTGGAAACATTTTTAAATGCCCAAAATAGAGGAGAAAAGGATTAAAAGTAAAACATATTTCAGAAACTGTATGAAGCACTATTAGTTCACTCATTCATTTGGATATTTGATCACTCAAGCATTCAACACATACTTACGAAGTATTGATTATGAAGAAAGAAAAGGTTAATCTTTCACTTTCAGAAACTCTTTTAAAGAGAGAAAAGAAGTAGAGAACTCTGGGATGAGTGCTATAAGGAACAGCAGATGAAGGCTTCCACCTGGGAGAATGTGGGAGGCCGGCACACACTGTACTACTGATATCAACTGCAATTAACTGTGTCTTTCCTACACAAGTTCCTACAGATGAGCTCCCTCTGACCGCTCTGCTGATCCTGGCTCCCTTTTCTTCTCTGCCTAGCCCCCCACCCCACCACACACACACACACACACACACACACATACACACACACACACACACACACACAAAGAGAATCAAACATAGTAAGCTTGGTGGAAAACATCCCAGATGTTCAAGTAAGGAAAGGGCACCCAGAAAGCTGCAGGGAGCTTTGGGGCAGGAAGCACAGGGGTTAATCCTGTCTCTCTCTGTCATACTGAAAACGGGCAGGTACTGCTAAGTGAGGCTGCTGACACACAGAGTGAGCACCATCACCTACTGCACCCACACCACACTAATGCCCACCCAGAGAAGCTGGAAGGTTTACAGTGATTACACTCCCATGAAGGAGGAGCTGGAGGGTTCACAGTGAT
>CABHPH010140685.1:0-25328 GCA_902168325.1 Peromyscus nudipes | reverse complement strand
ATCCCAAAGTGAACTAGATTAATCCCCCCTCATTGTAAAGTATATCCACACATAAAATCTGGCAGAGGACTTGGGATAACACCAACATGGAAGAATCTTGGTACACGATTTTTATTTCTAAATATGAGTCAGTTGCAATACGGCTGTAGAAACATGAATTACTCTGGGCACAGTACTAACATCAAAAGAATAGTAGCCACATGGCACCATGAACAGCTGAGTGCTTTGCAGGCACACATCAGAAGTTTTAGAAAGGCTGGCTTCAATTCATTATTGGAAAGAATCAGGTAGTAATTAGTAATCCAAACTTTTCAAATATGGCATGGGCTGTCTTCTGAGATAATGGGATGAAAATGGGCAAGGAAAAGCTGTTAAGGATGTTACAAGGGGAAGAGCACTTTAATGGGAGTTTGAGCTAGGTAACACACAGTATCAAATTAGGTCATCTTATCTCTCAAGCCACTTAACTCTAGCACAAATTTTTAAAATGAAAAAAATTCACTTGGAAATTTCCTTTGTTTTCTTCCTTAACTTTATAGATATGTACACTTGGGAGGCAAGTAAGTTTACCTACTTGTTAAGTTACAATTATTTATTAGAAAACATGACTGTAGTTTGCAAATACCCTTTCATGATGTTTTTTGAAAGAGGGGTCAGAATATGCTACATTTTAGGTTCCAGACATTTCGTTGAAGACAAAAGTAGAGACTGATTTAGTTCAAGGAGATCATATCTAATTATTGAGTGGTTCGAGGGCCTTCTTGCCCCAAGGAAAGAGTGTAACCAAGTGAATTTTCTATTACTAATATTTTTAGTTGGCATATAAAATAATGGGTTTCCTCATCACACTTCCATACATGTATCATTGGCCTACTCTCATAGTCATCCCTCAGAGCCTTCTCTTGCCTGCCCACTCTCCCCCTTCCTTCTTTCAAACGCTCTTTCTCCTGCTTCCATGCCATGTATGTGTATTTAAATTTAGATCCCAGAGAAATTTGTGATGTTTCTCTTCCCTAATTCCCTCTCTTTTTTCTCTTTCCTTTCTTTTTGGTCCCCTTTCTCTCTTCAAATATCCCCCTTCTCCTTCTTTCCCCTCTCTCTCTCTGTCTCTCTCTCTGTGTCTCTCTCTGTCTCTCTCTCTCTGTCTCTCTCTCTGTCTCTCTCTCTGTCTCTCTCTGTCTCTCTCTCTGTCTCTCTCTCTCTCTCTCTCTCTCTCTCTCACACACACACACACACACACACACACAAAAGCACACTGTCAGTAGTGGGGATCAAACCAAGGACCTTGTGTGTTTTATCTCTGTGCTTTTCCCAGTCCCACCCCCCCTTTTTTTTTTAAAGATTTTGAGACTGGGTTTTGTCAAGATATTCAGACTTGCCTTGAATTCAGTCTGTAACTGAATTTTATTTCAATTACAATTTGAAATCATCAGTGGTAGTTAAAGAAAAGAAGTGAAAACGAATTTCCTTGTTTTGAAAAAAAACTTTTAACTTCGTCTAGGAAGCACACTGGGAGGAGGGAAGTGAAATCTAGAATATAGGTTAGTAGACTATTGTTGAACACACAAAAATAAAAGCATTTTTAAAAATCAAAATACTCTGTTGTACATGCTAGAGCCTCTATTGTAGGCCAGTTGTTAACAAGAACTACCATAACAATGACCTCTAAAATAAAAAAAAAAAATCTTTGACTGAAGCCAAATTCTTGTTCTTTCTCAGAAATGTGCTTTTTGTTGGCTTCCAGATAAGGAAATTATAGGTACTCTGTTCACATGCCAATTTGCCACTTATAAGAGATTGTCTTATGACTATAAGATGTCTATGAGAAGAACAATGTTCACATCGGTTTGTGGAAGTCCCCAATGGGAGTCATTCACACAAAGGAAATCCAAGGACACAGAGGAAACAGGAAATGATAGCAGAAAATACAGCAGAAAATCATTCACAATTGTGGGCCCTTGAGTAAGCCCATTGGCTTCTTATGCTGCCTGTGGTTGGAGCTATTTGAATTAAAGGTGGCTTCTGTGTTACAGCAGCACCAGACACCTTCCCTACACCCTTTATAGAGTCTCTGTATTGTCTGGTTAGCTTCACAATACATGGTATATGTTGCTATCTTGCGAAGACCCAACCAATGCAGGGGGCCCTCTAGCTACATGCAGCATGTATTAGAAGCACATGAAAGATTGTTGGAAGACAGATTCCCGGGTCCCATTTCAGTTTCAGATTCAGTAGAGGGATCGCAAGGATCTGTGTTTATATATATTCACAAGTCGTGATGGTGGTATAGTCTAGGGAAACATTCATTGAGAATTGCTGACCTACAAAAAAATAGAGTGACAGGTGAGAAATGGAAAAGAGATGGCTGTGATTGAAGTAGAGCTATGTTTGTTACAGTTGTGCAATAGCTGTATAAAGATAAAATCAAGTTGACTCGAAATTCAAAAGTATTCTAGATGGGGAAATGTTAAAATAATGAATTCCAGCTAGAAAAATGCAACCCCAATGAGGTAAATTCCACTCTGGCTGGAGTGGGGGCAGGGCTAGGAGCCTAGGATTCCAGGATAATCACATGAAATCAAACCTCCCATGGCTTTCCATTTTCAGATGTTGGCAACAGAGTTCTCTACAATGGCCCAATAGTTCTCACAATTGACTCTTTTTAAAAAGATAACATAGGACTTTTTAAAATTAACTGATCCATGTGACCTGTGCCAAGATCAAGGATGTGGTCTGGGTACCAGGATGTTTGATTGCTTTCCAGGTCTGTGTGTACAGCTGTTACTGTAGCCTCTAACTCATTCTGTTTGTAAACACTTTCTTTACCCCGAAACCAATTCCAAGTTCCAAAAGTGGAGTGGTGAGCAGAGTGGAAGGGACAAAGGTTGATTTCTCAGGGTTCCTACTTGTATAAAGTAGCCTAAGAACAGCAAAAAACAAAACCAACAAACAAAAACAAAAGAAAGGTGCATGTGACAGTGGACAACCAGACTGGCTCTTGGGCAGCAGTTTCTACAAAGTAAGGTATTTTTAGATATTTGAGGATGTGTATAGCATAAAAGAATTAGATTTTTATAGTATAAAAGAATTAAAATTACTTTTCAAAGTCATTGGGTCTTAGTACTATGTGGGTCATTTCAACAGATACACACAACAACAGCAACAACAAGAAGCAGATTTCTGTGTATGTAGAAGCCTGGTTTTGAGGCCGGCTCTCACCTTCCTGAAATAGAGACAAACAGGCTTGGCCTATGCATTTGATTCTTGTTTCGCCTGTGACATCACTTTTTCCAGCCACTTATTTGGAACATTTATATTTTGTTAGCCTCTACTTGCCCGATCTCAGGCTGCCTGGGAAATGAAGGGTAAGGATAGAAGGGGAATTGTAATCACTTGGCAGCCTTTGTCAGCTCAGGCTATGGGTACACACTAGAAATAGAGCAGAGAATGGAGGTGAGTCAGAGCCATGCTAAGACGTGTTGGCAAGATGATGGTCAGGAGGATTTCCTGCTCAACTCTGGAGGAAGTAGGTGAGGGTTTTTTTTTGTTTTTTTTTTGTTTGTTTGTTTTTTGTTTTTTGTTTTTTGTTTTTTGTTTGTATGTCCTGCTTATTTATGTTGCAGGCAATTCTCTAGACAATTAATCTTTGGACTATTTGTCAGAACTCACTTGATCTGTTCTTCCAAGTACAGAAGGTGGAATCCAGGTTCTTGAATGAATCTGTGTCTGAATGAATGAGTTTGATATGAGAAACTTTATCCCAAAGTAGAGAAAATTATCTGGCCTCCCCCATGGAACACCTGGAATAGAAAAGACTGCTTGAAGTACCTCTCCAGGTACCAGAGTACTGGCAAGTTTTCTGGAAAGAAAACAGCATAGCTACCCAGGAGACAAATTGGCAGCTTCCATGATCAAGGAAACATTAATTGGATCATAGCCATCAACACTGAGTGAGCAAATGGTCCATACAGATGCTTGCTCAATCTCTAGAAACAGGGTTCTAGCATCAATGTGCCTCTGAACCTCCTGGATGCTTATTGTTAGGACAAACCTACTGCTCTAATGCACAGCACCAAAACCTACATTTTCAAGACTTTCTCACTCAGTAATTCCTCTTCATTGTAGTGTATATTAGCTGTACAAAGCAATGGGTTTGCTAGGATATTTCATACAAATAATGTACTTTGATCATATTCACCCTCATTAATGTCTCTTGTACCCTTCCTACTTCACATTGTTCTCATCCTCTTTTCAAATAGTCCCACTTCTAATTTCATCTTTTTTATTAAATACGGAACTTAAATATGAGAGAAAATATTCAATATTTATCTTTCCGAATACAATTTGTTTCACTTAGAATGACATGATATCTGTTTCCACTGTGCCCCTGCAATGGTAATTTCATTCTTCTTTACAGCTGAATAATCCTCCATTGTGCCTATCTCTAAGTCTTTCTCTCTCCATTGATCCATCCATGACACAGAATCTGATTCCATAATTTGTCTGCCATGAATAGTGTCACAATAAATATGAATGTGTGAAATTTCTCTTGTATGTTGACTTGCATTCTTGGGGATACACACTCCCAAAGTCCTACAATTCAATCAGAGGGTAATTCTAATTTTAGCCCTTGGAGGAACTCTATTGTTGATTTACACCATGTTAAAAGCTACATTAACTTATATTCCCACAGCAGTGGTTTGGGGTTACTCTGCTCCTTTCCCTCTCTTATCCATGCCAGCATTTGTTGTTCCTGTCTTCATAATGCCCATTCTGACTAGGGACAGACTGTCAGTGTAGTGTTGGTTTTGCATTTTTCTCATAGGTAAAGATGTTGAATAGTTCTTTACTTTTTTGTCATTCTTGCTTCTTTCAAGAACTGTTTGTTCAATCTATTTGCCAATTGATTAGAATGTTTCTTCTTTTAACATTTATTAGTATAGCATTAAGCTAGTAAAATAGTTTATTAGTTATATTATCTGAATATTAATCCCCTATGAGAAGAATAACTGGCAAAGATTTTCTCTCATTCTCTAGGCTACTTCTTCACGTACTGCTACCTTTCTATGCAAAAGCTTTTAAAATTATATACAACCCCACATCATCTTCTGCAGCCTTTTGATATATGACAGCTCACTTCTTGATATTATATCCTAAGCTATTGGCATTCTCTTCAGAAAGTCATTGTATACCTACATCTGTAGTGTTTTTTCCAAATTTCTTGGAATTATTCCAAAGTATCAGATATAATATTAAATTCCTTGATCCATTTTGAGTTGGGGTTTTTTTTTTATAAAGCTAAAGAAATGGATTTGATTTTAGTCTTCTGCATGTAGGCATCCAGTTTCCCCAGACCTACTTGTTGAAGAGTCTTTACTCAACACCTCCTTCTTCTTTCACTCTTGGTCAATAATCCAATGGCTGTATGTAGCTGCATGGGTTTATTTGCAGGTCTTCTATTCTATCTCATTGGTCTCTACATCTGATTTTGTGCTGTTTGTGATTTTTTTAACCATATATCATATAATTTGAAAACAGTTACTGTGGTGCCTCCAAGTTTTGCTTTTTTTTCCCTTAAGATTATTTTGACTATTTGGAGTTTATTGTGCTTCAATATGAATTGTAGGACTATTCCTACTATTTATGTGAAGAATATATTGGAATTTTAGCCAGTATTATATTGAATCTGCAAATTGCTTTTGGTAATACAGCCATTTTATTTCATTTATTTATTTTTTATAAATATTTTATTTTATAATTAATTTAATTTTATATATCAACCACGGATTCCCCTGTCCTCCCTCCTCCCCCCCCCCCACCCTTCCCCCCCCAATCCACCCCCCATTCCCACCTCCTCCAAGGTAAGGTCTCCCCTGGGGAGTCAGCCCAGCCTGGTAGATTCAGTTGAGGCAGGTCCAGTCCCCCATTCCCTGCACCAAGGACTGAGCAGAGTATCTCAACATAGGCCCTAGGTTCCAAAAAACCAGCTCCTGCACCAAGGACAGGTCTGGGTCCCACTGCCTGGGGGCCTCCTAAACAGTTCAAGCTAATCAACTGTCTCACTTATCCAGAGGGCCTGGTCCAGTTCCATGGGGGCTCCTCAGCTATTGGTTCACAATTCATGTGTTTCCACTAGTTTGGCTATTTGTCCCTGTGCTTTTTCCAATCATGGTCTCGATATCTCTTGCTCATATAATCCCTCCTCTCTCTCGCCAATTGGACTCCTAGAGCTCCACCTGGGGTTTGGCTGTTGATCTAAGAATAAGCAGCTATTTTAATTCTTCCAATCCATGAGCATGGGACAGCTTTTCACCTTCTAGTCCTTTTCAAATTCTTTCCTTGGCATGTTAGCTTCCCCTTTTGGAGTTCTTTTGCCTCTTTGGTTATGTTTATTTCTAGGTATTTTATTTATTATTTTTGAGGCTATTGTAATTAGAAAATTTTGTTTTGGTTTGGTTTTTTGAGACGGGGTTTCTCTGTGTAACCCTGGCTATAGATGAATTGCTAAACGGTCTTATTAATAAAAAAAAAAAAACAACCTGGAGCCAGATATTGGGGTTAAAACTGAAAGATCAGAAAAGCAGAAAGAAGCCAGCCATGTTCTCACTACTTGAAGATCCTCAGCAAAAGACCTACTTCCTGTATACCCACACCTATATGCCTTTCTGTTCTGCCATCTCTTTTCCTCTCTCTACCCAGCTATATCACTTCCCCTTCCTGCCCAGCTCTGTCACTTCCTGTCTGTCTGTACAGACCTCCAGACCTTTATGGTTAGTGCTGGGATTAAAGGTATGTACCACCATGCCTGGCTCTGTTCCCAGTGTGGCCTTAAACTCACAGAGACCCAAACAGATCTCTGCCTTCAGAGTGACAGGATTAAAGGTGTGTATTACCATTGCCTGACCTCTATGTGTACTATAGTGGCTGGCTTTTTTCTCTGATCCTCAGATAAATTTTATTGGGATACACAGATAAAATATTACCACACCTGGCTGTCCTGGAACTCACTCTTTAGACCAGGCTGGATTCAAATTCACAGAGATCCACCTGTCTCTGCCTCCCAAGTGCTGGGATTAAAAGCATGCACTACCACCACTCGGCTTAGAAATTTTTCTTAAACTCTTTTCTTAACTCTTTATTATTACACAGAAAAACTATTTATTTTTGTTGTTCTTGTAGCCTCTTAGTTGTTGAAAATGATTATCAGATCTAAGGGTAGAACTGTTAGGCTTTTGTTTGTTTGTTTGTTTTTTAATGTGGAATCATATGACCCACAAATAGGAATAAATTCACTTCTTTCTTTCATATTAGTATCATATTAGTATTTCTTTCTCTTGCCTTGCTCTTCTGGCTAAGACTTAAAGCACCATATTAAATAAGAGTGGAAATTGCAGAAACCCTTATGTTATTCTTAATTTTAGAAAAATATTTCAATTTTTTCCTATTCAGAATGATATTGGCTACAGGTTTGTTATATGTAGACTTTATCATGCTGAGTTATGATCTCATTCAAGTGTTGGGGCCTCTCATCTGGGTCTTGGATGAAGTTACTCATTTGCTCATTTGAATTCTCTTTGAGCTGATTGCTCACTTTCAAACTAAATTTTTTAGTTTTTTGGCTATCAATCATTTTGGTTTCTTTGGATTCATTTATTGATAGGCATGGAAAGGGGAGAGGGGGAAAAGTTAAATAACAAAAAGAAAACCAGGGGGAGGAAAGGAAAGTGAGAAGACTGGTCTTTTTCAGTAAACTAGCTATACCTAGTAAGCATTTTTCCTAACTTGTGTGAACTACAGTAAATTATTGAATATGGGACGGGAACTCACAGGAATCCTCTCTTTCTAGGAAATGTGGGTGGCCTAAACTTGTGATTTGCATCTGAAGTGAAGGCAGACTTATAGGACTAAGGCTTTAGCTGTGGAATGTGTGCTAACCTTGGACTGTTGGTGTCAGAATTAAATTGAATCATTGTATATATTGGCCAAAAGTTGCAGTATTGGCTGTTGGTGTTTAAAACCCATGTATTTGAACTCAAGTATTGAGAGTACCCCACATTTGGACACAAACCATGTAGTTTTAAAAGAAATCATGAAGTCAGTGATAGTGCAAGGATGGCTGATGAGAAGAGTAATAAGGGGAAGAATTAGCAAATCTAACACAGAGAAGTCAGTTTTAATGGTGTGGCCTGGTATTCTCTGAAGAAGCCTGTCTGTGTCAAAGATGGTGCAGAATGACTGACTAGACCTTCATAATTACAGAGAGGTGGATTCTATAGATGAAGGCCAGAGTTAACTTGGGTTGTCTTCAGTCTCTTCAATAGGCATTTACCACCACACTCTATGGCTGACCTAATATCCTGTGACTACTAGGTACAACTTTTAGAACTTATCTTTAGGCTTAGCAGACAATTAACTCAACCAACACTAAAGCTAAGCTTGTTAAAATGCCTGAACCCTTTAGTTGATATCTTTCTGTCCTACACGGCCTGAGTGCGTGATGTCCCTACCAATGTACCTGGTAAATACATTGACTTCAAACTTGTTTTTTTGTTCTGTGACTTTAAAAGTTCATGTAACCTCCTCCACAGCAGAAGAATATGGCTTCCAAGGCAACTTCAATCACATATTCTCAGATCATGGTTGCTTATATTTGGCTCAGAATAAACTAACTCTTACTCATTTTGGAAAAATAACTATATTTTGTGTCAATGAAGGAGAAAAGTGTATAGAAACAAAATGGACTGAAAAAGAATATTTTGGAGGTAGAACTAGAGCAGAAGCAGATTACATTATCTTCTGGTGTTCAGTGGAATCCAGGTAACAGAAAAACACTCTCACCTTCTTTCTCACTTTTCACTGTCCTCCTGGACCCAGATTTCCCTTTATTCTTCATCAACCTTTCCCAGTGCAATGACAGAATATTTGGTCAAGGTGATCAGTACGCATAGCAATCATATCTAGCACATGACTGGCAACTATTCTGTTCAAAAATAAGGAAGGTGGGAAGGAAAGAAAATGGCAGGAAGAAAATAGAAGGCTGTGGGGGTGGGGGTGAGCAAGCAAAGAAGGCCAACAGGCAGGTGCTACTCTTTGCAGAAACATTCTCATCTTGCTGAGTTCTCCTAAATTCTCAACTGATTTCGTATCTCTTTAGCCACTAGAGGGAAATGTCATCATTTCTCCTTTAGGAAAATTCTTAAAGAAAAGTTCCCACCCCGATCCTATTTGAGCCTGCTTCTTCTGGACAGTTCCATCACATTTTCACACACTTCTTCTAGTTAGGTCTTGACAGAAAGTAAGCAGCATCTTAAGAAGTTGTAAACTATCATAAAATAACTTGTATCCCTGCTGTAGATAGTTTTCATTCACTCTTTATTCCTTAGAAATCAAACCATTCTCTAACCATTCCCCTTAGACTCACATGGGTAGTCATGTGCACCCCATGTTACAATCTGGCAAGATAGTATTACATCAACGTGTACTTATTGTCTTTTTATAAAACAAGGCTGGGAGTGGAGCGATGGTTCGGAGGTTAAGAGTACTTGTTGCTATTCCAGAGAACCAGAGTTTGGTTCTTAGCACCCATGTGGCAGCTCAAAACTACCTGTAACTCAAACTCCAAAGGATCTGATGTTTCTTCAGTCCTCAAAGGACTCCTGCAGCCATGTGTACATACCCCCCCCACACATATACACATAATTTAAAAAAAAAAATAAGAAAACAAAACCATTTGCTCTACAGGGAAGTATGGAACTTTTCTTTCCCAACTATTGCCACTGAAAATGGACAAATTGTAAAACAGATTTTAAAACACATTAAAATTGGATAGTGTATCAGGATTCTTCATAAAACAGAAGCAATGTAATTTGTAAGTGAGAGAAAGAGAGAGGTTGGAGAGAATGAGCGAGAATAAGAGTTTCGAGCTTTAACAAACCATGGAAGTTCAAAATGGTCAGTCAAAGGAAGATCTCATCTATTTAGGGCAAGGCCAGACTTCTCATTCTGTGTGGACCTGTATGTCACCAGATCAGTTGCATCAGGCATGCTAGAGAAATGCTTTGCTTTACCCGGCCCACTAACTTAGACACTGATCTCATGCAAAAGCACCCTCACAAGACACACCCGTAAAAACATTTAACCAAATATTTATACTCACTGCCAAAATGACCCATGGAATTAACAATCTCATAGAAATCAATTACCTAAGAATTATGCTGCACTTTTTCTGGAAAAGTATTTGTGAGAAGAAGAGGAAAAAGAAATAGTGTCCTAAGCAAAAGGTGTTCTTGCTGTTTAAGAGCCTATATATGATCTAGATGGTTCCCTGTCTCCCATTGTTTAGCCTCCCAGAGGCCACAGTAGCTATTGTCTTTCTTTGTAATAGTTTGTGTCCAGTGAGAAACCTGGGTCCCAGGAAGAATTGTTGGATGACCAGGTAACTCAGGGTAAGGCAAAATTGGAATCTATAACTTTAAAAAATAGATAGCCCCTAAATATGTATCTTAGAAGAGGTTGTCTTTGGAGCAAACTACTAAAGACTTTCTGTAATGTGTGTTTAGAAGCATTAATAAATGGTTATTTTTTTCTATATCTTGATCTAAATTTATATGTAGTGTTTTGATTTTAACAGCTATTAAAATCTACCCTCTGCAATATTTACTAGTATTATTCTTTGAGTATGAAGGAATATATATATATATCAAGACAGGTTAGATAATGCTCCACACATGATAATTTGGAGACCTAAGACCCTAGCTTAATTTACTTCACCCCAATAGCTATGTTCCTGTTGCTATAGTATATTGATTCTGTTTACAAAGAAAGCATGTGACTCTAACTTAAAATGATCCCTGACTACACTATCAAATGATCCCAACCTAATCCCTTCAGTGAAACCTTCTCTTTATTTCAGTGTGTAGAATTAGAGAATGAAAAAGTTGGATTTATATTTCTATTATCCTCCTTGCAACCTTCTTGCCAAGCCTTTGACTGTGGTATGGTTTAAGCAACCAGTTATTTAACTTTTCTACTTCAGATTTCTAAGCCATTAAGCAGGCTTAATGCCCACCACTAATAGAATTGGAGTCAGGTGCAAATGAAAGAATTTATTCAAAATTCTAGTGCAGTTCCTTTCTCTACTTCCCCACATGTTCCCTCTCCCCATATACACTTCCTCAGCCGAGTTTTTATTAGAGATCTCTTAGAATTTTGCAGGGAGTTCACGTGGTACCCAATTAAAACTTGTGTTTGAGAACCTGACAGTTACCCAGGGCTCTCCATTTAGATTTTTAAGTTTCCCAGAAGACCACTCCAGTAAACAGCATGTATAATGAAACTACAAACAAAGACAGAATCCTATTTGTTTTTCAAAACTGTTTTGTCCTTCTTTGCCTATACAGTCTACTGTTGGTTGGCTTTTCACAATTATGAGGTCCTCCATCACTTTTGGGTTGTGTTTTTTTAAGGATTCTTTCACAAGCTAGAAAAATCCCAGTTTTGATGGTGATAGTATTCCCTGCTCTTGCTGGCTTCATGTTGCCCTAATTCTTCATGTGCAAATATTATCTTTAAAAGTTTATATTTTGAATTTAAAAATGCTAAAATGAATGTCACCAAAAATTGTAGTCTCAAAAAACTGTACAGCAACCTTCCTCAGTTTCTAGTCACTGAAAACATTGCTTTGCTACATCATAGGATCTCACTGGTCTGGTCTCAGCAAGAACAATGCATTCAACAAAAAATTACTAATTAGACTCTTGATAAATTAAAAATTGAATTGTTCATGCTGTAGATGAAGTAGAAGATTTTAAATAGTATAGAAGTTTTTGAGTACCTTGACCTTTCTTTCCATTATGGTTCAAAGGTAAGAACTGGTCTCCCAAATGGGCTCTTTCCCAAAGAAAGCTATGAGAAAATCTATAGCTGATGGAGGTGGTGAAAGCATTATATTTGGTGGACTTGAATGGGGTTGTATCTATTTCTGAGGGGACATGTGGCAAGTCCACAACAGAATGGGTTTCTGATGGTGGGGAGGTACAATTAGTGCCCTTGAACTAGATCCTACGTACAGAGAACTCAGGCTGGAAAAAACGTCATATCTTCTTAAAAGCACTAGCAAACTAGAGTTATATAGTAGTGGTGGATAGAGCCAGATGATGTAGCCTCCTACTCCACCCCTAGTCTACTGTTATAGCCCATTGCTCGTGGGCTTCCAATCTTCCCAGCCAGCTACTATTCACAATACTGTAGGCAATACTGAAACACAGTGGAGAACATGTGCATGGAGTGAGCATATCTAACTACAGAAAACACCATAAAATAGAGTATAAAAGGGAATTTTGAAGAAGTTTCCTGGAGTGAAAATTGCTCTTGAGTCAATGAATGAGTAGTAAGTGACCATGAAGAACACTGTCATCTACTACTGTCAACTAGTGACATGTACAGTTAGGCCACATTAAATTTGTTTAAAATAGTTCTTCAGCAATAAGTTAGCTAAAGTTTACTATAACTTTACTACTGGATAAACTTTAACTTTTTAAAGACTTTTCTGCTCCTGGGGTTAAAACTTAGCCTAAAACTCAGACACATTGCATACCTGCACAAAAACTGCTGTAGATTTGCTTACACATCGTGTGGTTAAGCAGAAGCAATGGTTTGTGCTGAAATGGACAAGGAAACCAGCCTACCAAGGACCGACACCTCAGAAACCACAATCAGCACAAGCGTCTCTTTGTGTTAATTCTCTGTGTCAGACATTTTGTCACAGTGGTGAAAAACTAACACGATAAACATTTGTTAAAGGCTAAAACTTTTGGAGGTAATTAAGCTTCCAATTGTCCTGTGTAGCAGTTTCCTCTGAGGCTAAAACTTTCCATTTTGGAGGGAAACTTCTTAAGACAAAGGATGTAAAGGGAAAGCAAAACAATAGGATATTTTAAGACAGGCTGTGTCAATCTCACAGATGCGAGGAGAAAGACCAATGACCCAAATCACGGCCAAATTAATTAAAACCAGCTTTTTGTCATGTACACAGGCTGTCTCTCCCTAAGTCAGGGTTCAAGAGATCAGAATTGGATATGGGAAAGATATAGCTCAGCAGTACAGGGTTTCCAAATGAGGGATTTGGTAGGCAAGTAAGCAGAGTTACAGAAGCACAACGTAAACCTAACAAATTGGTTGTAATAATCAAAGACATGGTTGCAAGGTGGTCATAAAAATGTGGTTATAACAAGGTGGTCCTAATAAGGTAGTCATAACAAGGTGATCATAACAACTTTTTGAAACAAAGGCATCATTGCTGTTTCCTGGAACAGGCAGTACAGAACTATTTGTAGTTAGGGTTATAAGTGGGGGTATGTCCCAATTTTTGAGAAACATAGGCTTAATCATAAACAGAAATGAGCCTAGTTTGTTATTACTATAAGATGGTTTTCAAACCAAAGATGGAGGCAGCCTGTTTTATCAAATGTTAGCAAGGAGATTAAACAACAGGATGTTTTAGAGCAGTAGTTCTCAACATGTAGGTCGCAACCCCTTTGGGGATCAATGACCTTTCACAGGGGTTGTATATCAGATATCCTGCATATAAGATATTTACATTATGATTCATGACAGTAGCAAAATTACAGTTTTAAAGTAACAATGAAAATAATTTTATGGTTGAGTGTCATCACCACATAAGAACTGTATTAAAGGGAAGGTGGTGAAACACTCCATTCTATATATAGGGAAACTCCATTAATACAGGAAATAAACAACTCAAAATAGCTTTAGGAAGTTCCTGAAGCTGATCAGATTCACTAGTCCCTGATGTTCCCCAAAGTTATATAAGTAGTAAAGGCTGAGAATCACTCTGAGGGGACCCAAGCTACACATAAGACTTTTGAGACAAGCCCAGATGCAGAAGTAACAGAGAACAGCCAAACTACCCAGAAAACAAAACAAAAAACAAAGACTAGCTGAGGCACCTGGAAAAGACACTCTCCCACAGCTGCCTGCAGGCTGTGCAGTGTGCTCCAGGTTCCCAGCTTTTGTGAGCTGTCACCCATGCTAGGGTGGGCCTTGATGATACAGCTGTCTTTGAGTCTTTTGTGCTCCTAACAGTAACCCCTCACCCATATTTCTGTAAATAACCCCAATAAAGCCCACTGATTCACTAAATTAGACTTTGGTGATATCTGTTGCTGTGGGATGTTCTGTATGTCAAATGTGTTGCTGTGATTGGTTAATAAATAAAACACTGATTGGCCAGTAGCCAGGCAGAAAGTATAGGCAGGACAAGGAGAGAGGAGAATTCTGGGAAGTGGAAGGCTGAGGCAGAGAGACGCTGCCATCCACCACCATGAAAAGCGAGATGTAAGGTACCAGTAAGCCACAAGCCAGGTGGCAACTTATAGATTAATAGAAATGGGTTAATTTAAGATATAAAAACAGCTAGCTAAAAGCCTGAGCCATGAGGCCAAACAGTTTAAATAATATAAGTGTCTGTGTGTTTATTTTATAAGTGGGCTGTAGGACTGTGGGGACTTGGTGGGACCTGGAGAAAAACTCTCTAGCTACAATCTGTACTTTGGTCTGTCATCAGTTCCCTATCTGAGGTATGTTACATTTATCCAGGAAAAGTCAGTAACACAGCAAATCGATATAGGCTTAGATTTCTATAGTAGAGATATAGGAATAAAAGCACATTCTCATCCTCCAGGAGTTCACCATGACTAAGGCATGAAGAGGACAGTGGCAGTCTGCAGGTATGTTAATTTCTCTAGGAGAGGTGTTTGTTCTCCCCAGATAGCCACCAACAACAGATCAAACTAACAATCCTGCTCAAGTCTAACTTGGTAAACCAGTGATTTTTATCATAACTTACTAGTTATCATGATGATCATGGGTGAAGGATTATTTACAGGAGCATGAATAATCCCAGAAGAGCTGTATCACTCAAAGATTCCACCCCAGAGCAAATGACAACTTCACCTTAGCTGCTCAGGTAGAGTTCTCCTTCAGTGAACAATTAAACCTCTTTGTACTTTTGAACATCTTGGGACCATGTGCAACTGGGACAGAATTACCTACAGCTGAGATGGGGGATGGAAGGGAGTGGTTGGAGTCTCATGTGGGTGTCTAGTGATCCTCTCATACCCTTCTTTACGAGCTAACGTCAACAGGCCCGACCTTGCTGATGGTTTCTTGGAGGTAATCACAGTTGTTCAGAATAAGACAGTAATGACTGTTATGCTTGGAGGAGCATCATACAGCAGTAGGGTTGAAAATAAAATTGGCAGTTTCAAGATTTGAGAGACCACACAACAATTAAAGAAATAGAAGCCATGAAATTGAGAATGAACAAGTGGGGATGCATGAGAAGAAGGAAGGAAAGGAAAGGGGAGAAATGATATATCTTAATTTCAAAAAATAAAAATATATTTAAAAGCCAGCAACATGTCAGCCTTGACATCATCTAGCAATTCTCATCATCAAAGACCCCTTATGTATCTCCCGAGTGTAGCCAGGGTGTCATGCACCAAGTGACAGCATTCCTTATGTCCTGACTCCTTGCACTTGACCCAGCCTTTCACTTGGGTCACCTCTGTGAGCTGCACACATGGCTACAGTAAGCAGGAAGGGAAGAAGGGCTGCTGGGAAGCTTGTGGAACCAACATCCCTGGCAATGCAAAGTGGCTAGGAATGGTAATGCGTAATAACCAGAACAGCTTGGGAACAAAGCTGAAGAAGACACTCTACCCTTTAGACAAACATCTTCAGACACTTAACCGTCAGCCAGTAGCTCCCTGGTCAGACTCACTGAAAAGGAATGAGTTTGAATTAGTTGTATTAAAGGGTAAACAACAGAGATTGCAGATGTGACTCAGTTGGTAGAGTGTTTGCCTACATACACAAAATTCTGAGTTCAACCCCCGGCATTGCATAAAACCAGAGTGGTAGGGCACACCTAGAATCCTAGCACTTGGGAGGTAGAAGTTGGAAGATCAGAAGTTTAAAATCACCTTTAGCTACTTTGGGAACTGGGGGCCAGCCTAGGACACCTAGGGCCTTATTTCAGAAAAACAATAAGTAAGCAAACACCAGATAATGCTAGCATTTCTGTCTGGTTTGTCTTAACTACCCATCACCCTCCAAACTATCTGGAAATACTTGGATTATTTTTATGAGGTTATTTTTCATGACCCAGGATGATTAGATGGCAGAAAAATGCCCTCTGTCCATGACTCAGATGAGATCTGTGATATATTCGGCAGTTCAGCAATGTTTTTAATAGACTAAGGACTGAAAGGACCAGACTGCAATAGCATCTCAAGAAAAACCTTTGGAAAAAGAAAGATGTGAGAACCAGATCATTCTTGCAACCCAAACCCAAGTGCCTTTGCAAAAGAAGAAGGAATCATAAGCTGACCAAGCCTGTTTTCCTTCTGGAGTGAACTCATGAACTCAAAATCCTAACTAAACAGTATGAAATACAAGCAATTGGTATATCCTGAATACCCACTCTGGTTGAGAGTCTTTAGAATTATTTGTTCATCTGTTTTTCTGTCCACTCACCCTTCCATCCTCGAGAAAGAACCTAAGATAATCTTTGATAAAAAAAAATGTCCCAGCAGGGCTGGAGAAATGGATTGGTGGGTAAAATACAAGCATGAAGACCTAAGCTTGGGTCCCAGAACCCACATAAATTCTGGGCGCTCATGGCAGCTCTCCTGTATTCATAGTGCTGAGGAGGCAATGGAGATGGAGGACCCCCCCCACACACACACAACAAACTAAGTAGCCAGATTAGCCAATCATTAAGCACTGAGTTAAAGTGAGAGATTCTGCCTCAGTGTATAAGATGGAGTTGTGAAAGCCTGCTTCCACATACACATATATGTGTACTCCTACCGATACCCACACCTGCACACATTTGAACACATATATGCACATGCAAAAAGATGAATCTCATAGATCCTTGAACTGGTCCTGGCATTACAGTTCAGATGCCCAGACAGCTAGCTCATCAATTAAATGAAATGTGTCATAGTAAAGTGAATCCATCACCTAACCTGTATGTCTTATGTATGTTCTAACTTTAGTGACTTATGCGTATGTGTTCCATGGTATTTAAATCCTCTTCATGAAGTGTGTAAGATACTTGTCCAGTTGCCTGCCTGGTCAGTCTCTACTGACTCTGCCCTTTCTTCTGATGGGGGCAGATCCACTCCACTCCCCTAAACCACACAGGAATCTTAACCTACTCTCAGAAATACCCTCTTTCTGGGATCCATATATTATCAGCAAGGGGTCAGAAGTAGGAGGCACAGTTCCATTCTGTCTTGTGCTGCTATTTGAGGAGGTCCCCTAAGCTTTTTAGGGGCCTCAACCTAGGCTAGAATGCGATTCCCAGCTTTGACACAGAAAAGAATTTCAGTACTAACTAATCTGAAGCAGGGATGGGGTTTTATGTTTTATTTTCACATGTGTGTGCATTCACATGTATGTATATGCATATGTGCTCATGTGCACATGTATGTGGGGCATGGAGGCATGTGTACAGTAAAGGTCAAAGGGCAGTCTCAGCTTTCTGTCCTCATCTTCCATTTTGTCTGAGGTAGGATTCCTTGTTCACTGGTGTTTTTCAAGTTTCTGGGATTCTCCTGCCTCTTCCCCTTATCTGGATTTGGGAGTGCTGAGACAATAGACATGTACCACCACGTTCGGTTTTACATGGATTTAGAGAACCAGAACTCATCTGGTCCTTGTATTTGTGAGGCAAACTTTTTATTCACTGACCTGGAGTTGGGTTTTCTTAAAGACAGTTTTGGTTAAGAGAGAAAAAAAAGTCACTGAGAAAGAAAGACAAAGCACGGCTGTGACTTCTCTAAGAGAGTCTACCTCATTGTCTTCCCTATAGTTATATACAGGATGTTTTTGTTGTTGTTGTGGCATTTTGAAGTTAGCATCTTCAAAGAGTTGATAGGAAATCTAAATGAGATCACAGAGTGGTTCCTCAGGGTCCCCTGACAGACTTGCAGGTGATAAGATGTGGGCAAGTATGCTACCTTCACTATAAACAAAGTTAATATTCTTGTTTGAGATCCCCAGAAACTGTCTGGAGGAAGGAATGAGGCCCTGCCCAAGGTCTTAAGGCATAAAGCCTGGGCCATTTGTATTTTAGTATAAAGTATCGATATATGAAAGGAATAGTCTGTCTGTCTGTCAGAAACCCTTACAGTGTTAGTAGCTATGTTGAAAATCTTGCTTCTTAGCTGGTGGAAGCTTCAATCAGGTTCCAGGGTGAGGGGTTCCTGTCCCTTTCCTTGTCACCATTTTTCCCCGGGGAAGGAGGGCATTGTGCCCTCACACCCACTCATCTGTGATCATATCTGGCTTGTGTGTGTGTGTGTGTGTGTGTGTGTGTGTGTGTGTGTGTGTGTGTGTGTGTTTCTCTACATTCTCCCATCCTGGTGGAACTTTTCAAGTGCAGGGGCGATGCCTCTTCCAATTTTGTTGCTCAGTTATTTTTGGATGAACCCAAGCTCCCCTTTGTGGGGAGGACATAGAGGATGTTAGGCACAAAAGCTCATAAACTGCTTGCAGTCTTCTACCTTGTCATGCTTCTCCCCCAAGACACTAAACAAGAGAATGACAGATGCTTGAGTGAAGTACAGGTAGAGAGACAGGAAGTGGGTGTGAGGTAATCAGGAGTAGAAAGGGAGGAGGGAGGAAAAGAGAGCAGGGGAAGGAGAGGAAGGGGAGGAGAGAAGAGGAGTGCAGACTTGCAAAGAACACAAGGTTCTAGAAGACAGTATTTAAAACTCATTCTAGTTTGAATAATGAAGTTGTCGAAGGAAAGACTTGCCAAACGCTCAGTTCTCCACTCTCATTGGCCTTTACTGGGATATAGACATACCCATATCTCAATCTGTTCTCTAGCAATGTTACAGTTAAAACTGAAAGGATAGAAATACCCTCATGGGGAAGCTGCCTTCCCTGAGAATACACCTCTCTGAAACCCAAGTGTTCTTTCAGTTAGTCCTTTAATTTCCAAAGCACATTGTCAGTCAGTTCCCCTGAGACATCTCATAGAAACTAAACCTTGATAGTCTGGTATTCATTCTGTTTCATCTTCAGGCTAATGCACATTCTGCTGTCAGGTTTGAGTTGCTTAACCATATCAGCTGATGACTTCTCTCCATCCAGCTGCTCACTAGCCCACCCACATACTCAGTATTTCATGAGCATCTACTATGCACAAAGATGTAGAAATGCCAGATAAAATAGTGTCACTGGTCCCAAACATTCAGGCTGCTAAGGATGACCGCTGTGTAAGTAGGTGCTGCTAATACAATGAGACAAAGTTTCTGATAGAAACTAGTAGAGTTTGGGGAAAATTTGGGGAAACTAGATCTAATTTGGTCTGCCTCAGCTCAAAGGTATCAAAAGAGGCAGTTACTCTTTCTTTAGCACCTTCTAGGGTGCTGTGCACACTTCCCTGGGTAACCGTGGTCAGCACACAGATAGTTTCACTCTGTCTGCCACCTAATATTTATCTGTATATATATTGATTGATCAATAGATCAGTTAGCCAGTCTACTTGCTTTTCACTTTCTAACACGGAAGATTGGGTTAATCAAACCCTAGATTCATGGGTAATTAAGCAGTCTATGCAGTCAACTATACATTTACTTGTGAGGCTAGCCCAGGACACTACAGATATGGGGAAGAGACTTCAGAGACAGAACGATATTGGGAAAATCACACTCAAGTGCTGTGGGATATCTTTCTGTATGCTGTAAATACATGTTGCTCTGATTGGTTGATAAATAAAGCTGCATTGGCCTATGGCAGGGCAGGATGGAGCCAGGCAGGAAAATCCAAGAGAGATAGTGAGGAGAAAGGAGAGTGAAGAGAGACGCTGAACTGCCATCCAAGGAGCAACATGTAATGGGACGCAGGTAAAGCCACGGAACACATAGCGATACATAGATAAATAGAGATGGGTTAATTTAAGATGAAAGAGCTAGCTAGCAAGAAACCTGCCATAGGCCATACAGTTGGTAATTAAGATAAGCTTCTGAGTGATTATTTTACAAGTGGCTATGGAACCACGGGGCCAGGAAAACTTGCAGCTACACTCCACGAAGAGATCAGTTTCTTCTCTTGTCTTTTTCTTTCCTACTTGCTTGCTTGATTTCCTGCTTCATTCCACAAAAGCCAGAGGCAGCTGAGAGTAACTTAGATACTGCCTCATCAGAGCCAGCTGTGATCTGTCCCAGGTTGGCCATTTGCCTTGATTTGAAACACTCCAGAGCACATCAGTCTTAAAGGTCAAAGGTGGAAATTGCACTGTCTCTCAGAGGATGATGAGGTTAATTCAGAACCTTTTGTAATCAAGCAGCTTTCTAGGTCTCAGTCTCTCTCCTTCTTCTGTCTTGACATCTCTTCTCCCTCAGCTAATTGCTAGATCATAGGCCACATCATTTCACTATTCCTTCTTTGGAGGGTTAGCCCTCCCATGTGAGTCAATTGAGCTCCATCTGTTCAGGAAATATTATTTCTGTAGAAAGCCACTTTGCTTCTTTTTGGACCCATCTCACAAAGTTTAACTAGATGAAAATGAAAAATAATGAAGTGGTTCTTAATTCACAGGTTTTTATGACATTGTATTTGTATGTCTGCCATCCTTGTGAGCTTGTGAGACAGATGGGTCTGGGAGAGGCTTTATGATCAAGGAGCTTCATTTTAACCTAGAAGCAGTGTATCCTTAAATAAATAAGCTAATGTTTTGGAACCTGTATTTTCTTTCCTGTTAAAGTTGGGAGGGATGGTGTCCTCATACTGTCTGCTTCTAGTGTGTGCCATTTCCCTTGACCTGGCAAGTCCTACCTTTCACCCTCCTTCCTCCTTGATTTGCATCTTTCTCATCTGCTGTAGGATGAATGCTCTCCTCCAAGCAAAACAGCAGTTATCTTCATCAGAACAACTGCGGCCACTTGCAAGAGACATCCAGATAGGATTAGCTGGCTGTGGATATTCCCTCAGAAGAGATTCCAGCAGCCCCTTCTTGCACCTCTTATGTATGACTCTGCCCTAGTGCACATAGTCTTGGGTCTTTGAGACTATGCTAGAGTGTATGGACACTAGAAGGTTGGCTGAGAAGTAGGGAGATGCCATTTATACATCTATGGGGAAGCCATCATTATGGGGATCCCTGCAAATGCTATGGATGACAATCAATCAATCGAGTTGAGAGAGCTCTCCATGAAATTGTGATGGTTCTTTGCATCTATTGGATCCCGTGATGGTTAAATCAACAACATCTTTTTTAAAATTGTGTATCCCAGGAATGGTTACTGGAATACAAAGGGAGGTCTCAAAGATGGTCTTGTGATTAGTAAACTACTAATATACAGCAAAAATATTAGCAGAAATTAATCAAGAGATGAGTGAATTGAGAAGCACAGTTTTAGAAAACAGAACTACTATGTATTATTTGTTGCTTAAGCATAATCTTGGTTGTCAACAGTTTCTTGACATGTGTTTCTTTAATGTGTCAGATTTTTCCCATACTATTGATGGTCAAATTAATGGTTTGCATAAATAGATAAAATCTCTCAAATGTCCATTGCATTGCCACTATGGTTTAGATGGCTTTCCCCTTTCCTTGCTCCTCTGTTAGCTAGTCTTATAATTCTCTTATGCTTGCCATATTAATTAGACTAGCCATAAAGTCAATGCATTCAACCACGGCCTATATTACAGCCACTAATTTCTCTTTAAAAGCTTAGAAATGGGGAGATGTAGAGGACACCGTTCTTTGTGCTCACAGATAAGCTCTATAGAAACCAGAAATGTTAAACATTCAGGCTTCTCTCCTCAGTGTAAGGGATATGTATACCTGTTTTCATCCCAGAAGGCTGGGAGTGGATGTTGTTATTAAGCCCAGTGATCTTTTGCTATGTGCAGAGTCAGGCCTCACCTGAATCCCCCAGATTCCTGAGCTTTGTTTCTCGGTCGATAGAACTCATTCTAATGGACGAGGTCACAGATTCTTTCAAAAGACATGCACTTTGCTAAGTAGTTCAAATGTAGTCATGCCTTAAGCTTTGTTGTGATAATTATCATTAGGAAACTTTTTTCCAAGGTTGCACTGTGCTTAAATATGTCAAAAATCAATTGTTCTGGGTCAGACTCTAGGGTTTGAACCAACACTGGCTAAGACCTGTTGAAACAGATACCCTTCTTGCCTCACATGGATGGTTTCTCTGTTGACTGTAGCATTTGCAGGGACCCCCACACATCATCCATGCTGGGGTGAGACTTTCCGGTGGTGCAGTTGCTGTAGGGCCACCCATGCTTCTGCAAGTAACTTGTCATCCATGCTCTATAAACAAGCCCAATAGACTCATTGGTCCTCCAGGCTAGACTCTGGGGAAATCATACTTTGGTTCATTATGGGGGCCTTATAAGGAGGGGTAGACATTTGTTCACATCTCCCTGTGGAAGGAATTCTCATAATACCATCCTTGAAGACTAAATTCTAGTTACTATTTTCTTGGTTTCTGTGATGTTGTATTTACACCTCCCTTTGAACTCATCCTACCTATATATTCTCTGTACTACTTAACTAGCCTCAGTAACCAGGGCCCTTTAAAAACATTGTTGCCAAGAAAAAGAAAAGAAAGCCCAAAGACTTTAGAACAAATGTCTTGTTTTACAAAACCCTGCTTCAGACCTCTTTATGAATACGCCTAGTGATTTCTATTTTCATTTACCTAATTCCATCCTAGGATTTAAGAAAAAAAAATAGACATTGCTATTTCACCAAGGATGTGAACTTGCCCTTTTCCTTGCCTCCTCCCACACCAAGAGAATTAATCACTTTGCTCCTAAGCAACTGAGATCAACACTGTCACTGCTGCCAAGTGACACACTGACAGATTTGTCACCAACAGATTGCATGTTTCACTGTCAAAGAAGCACAGGATAAAGTCTAAGACCTCTCCTCTCTGCTTCCTCCTTTCCTCCAGCAACAACCATCTCAAAATAACTTATAACACTGAAACCAATACTGTATCCTTCCTCACAGTAAAATTTGCCAGAGTCTGAATGATTTCAAATGGTCCTGCAGAAACTCCAATTCATTTTAAATCTTGTTATGAATTGGCAAGCAACTTGCTTACTCTGGCTCCCTATCTGGTCCTGCTTTGCCTCTGTCCTGAAACTGTATTACACAATTACCTTGGAATTCTGGTATCACTTTCTCATCTATAGCAAATGTCTTACAATCATACTCCAAATGTGTAGTTATCTTCATTCTGCATAACATCAAAGATTTTGTCATTCATTTCATTTTATACTTGGCCATTGTTGGCTTTCTAGGTCATTGATAGAGCTATATGGAATTTTCATAGTTTATATCTTTCCTCCTAAGAAATCTATGGAGAATATAGAAATCTGTATTTTTTAATCAATTGTTCCAAATGCTGGATCTTCCACATTATACTTAAATTCTCACATATTGTCTACACTTTCTATGCACATTCTTATTTATGGGTCCCATTTTGAGGTTTGGTAATGGTTCTCAGAATCTAGTCCCAGGTTTCAAGAGTTTTCCATTCTATTGTATCATCAAAAAATAGAAAACAAAACCTATAAGACTGTAAATTAAAAGTGTCATGGTAGTTAATGCAGTTAAGAGTGTGGTATCAATTCCAGGCAGCTTAGAGATGGGAATAGAAGAAAATATTTTCATACACTAAACACAAAAACATAGCTTTAGCAGGTCATGATACCCATTCACACTTTTATTTTAAATTGAAAATAGTTGTTTGTTTTTCATACAATATATTCTAATATATTCTGATTATGGTCCCCCCCTCCAATTTCTCCACATCCTCTCAACCTTCCCACCCATCCAGCTCCACATCGTTTCTTGTTCTCTCTCATTAGGAAACAAACAGGCATCTTTAAAAAGGAAAATAAAATAATAAAATAGGATAAAAATAAAAAAATAAATCTGAATAGGAGAAAACAAAGAGCCAAAGAAAAAGCACAAAAAGCACATATAGACACAGAGACATTGGCAAACACAGAAATTCCATAAAAACACAAAATCAGAAACCATAATATGTAAACAAAAGACCTGCATGGAAAGAAAAAATGCCCAGGTAAAAGCATTATGAGCCAAAGAAAAATTTCAAAAATATCATTAAGTTCATTTTGTATTGGCCATGGACCACTGGGCATGAAGCCTGTACTTAAGAATGGTTTGTATACCCAGTGAGACTCTGTTGGAGAAAGCTAATTTTTCATTTGCATGCCATTATGTTATTTATTGGAGATCGCTTCTGGGCTGGGGATGTGAGCTTGTGTCCATCTCCACTCTCAGCATTGGGATTCCATCAGCCCTGTGCATGCTGCCACAGTCTGTGAGTTTATCTGTGTGTCGGTCCTGCTGTATAGAAGGCCTTGTTCCCTTGTGTTCTCCATCCCCTCCGGATCTTACAATCTTTCCACCCCCTCTTCCATTCACACTTTTAAAGCTATAGACTTGTCATTGTCTTCAGGGATCTGGTGCCTGGAATTTGGGGGACTCCATAGGCCCCTGTCCTCCGCAGTGAGTCTGCTTTCTTTACACTTGCTGCCCATGTGGGATGTTCATCATGGAGTAGATAATTATGCTTCTAGCTCACGATGAGTAGTAGGTTACAAAGTAAGAGCAATGACATCACCTTAGGAGAGTAAAGCAAGGCTGTTTCTATCATCACAAATTCCCCATCCCTGCTTCCTCATGACTAACAGAATCGTGCAACACGTGCAGCTGTGTAGTAAAAAGTAGTAATAGCTGAGTAGTAAAAAGTAGTAGTAGCTGAGTAGTAAAAAAACTGGAAACCTTAGGGAAGAAAGAACACCAGAAAGGAGGTTTAAAGGCCTAAGTCCAGATTTATCTTACTGCCTCTTTATCTCACCTTCTGTAAAAAGAGTGAGTGAAATAGATAGATGATCTGCCTGCCTCTTACAAACAGTAGTGTGGGGCTTGGGAGGTGGCTCAGCCAGTAAACTGTTTGCAACTCAAGCCAGAGGACCTGGGTTCAGATTTCTAGACCCTACAAAAAGTGAGACGTGGTAGAGTGTACCGGTCATGCCAGAGCTAGGGAGACAAGGGCAGGAGGATGCCTGGGGCTTGGTGGCTAGCCAGTCCAGCTATTCAGTGAGTTCAAGGTTCAGTAAAAGGCTGTGTCTTCAAAACTAAGGTAGACTACAATAAAGGAAGATGCTTGACAAAGAACTGTGGACTCCACATGCATGTATGTACAACACACACACACACACAC
>CABHPH010140684.1:0-43463 GCA_902168325.1 Peromyscus nudipes | reverse complement strand
AATATAAATCAAGGGCTTTTTAAAATGTGGCCTTTAATTTTGTGACTTTAGTCATTTTAATGTCTTTAATTTTTCCACTGTATGTTAGCCAAAGAAAAACAATGCAAAGATTTCCATTGTATCCATTATGAATGGTAATGTTTGGAATTCAGTGATCACTGCTGCTCATGGACCTGGAGGATCCAAATCCTTAAGGGGCCCTTGAAGTTTAGGAAGTGCTTTTGTCATTTGATTTTTATTTTTTTTTTATCTTCTGTACTTCTCCATGAGCAGAGGCTTCTAGGTACACATCCCAAACCAATAGTTGGAATAGAGATATTGTGCATAGCTGTTTACCGTGCATGTTATGAAAAAGGTGTTTTCATAAGCCTTAGGTTATTAAACAAAAACTGGAGTTTCAAGCTTAGGATACCATCTTATTACTTGTTGGTAGGAAGGCCCCAGGCCTCTCAAATAATACAGGATCTTACCATTCCTTGGGTTTGCCCACCAGAACTAGATTATAAAACCTTGTTATTGAAGATATCACATACATTGGATGCATGATAAGGAGATAACAAGCTGGAACTGAACTGGAAGAGTACTCCCCACTGGCTTATTTTTTTCAATCCAAGAAGGTGGTCCATAGGCTGCTGGAGGAGAAAGGGTGTCAGTGGTCTTACTCAGCTGTGAACCTTATAATCTATGAGACCAACTTGCAGAGAAAGACATGCCCATGTGGGCAACAGAGTCACTAAATGTTATGAAGATGAACAGCTGTCCTCTGGTTGGATTTTAAACATGTTCCACCGAAGGAAATACATGTCTGTAACTATAAACTTGGTCAAAACCCTCTGTTGGAGGAGATCATAGGCCCTAACCAGGGAAACACAATACTTGTTTAGCTGAATTGGCAGAGCATCAAACTGCCTTCTAAATATTTGTTTTTACCTGATATAAATGCTACTCTCAGCCTTAACCAGAAAACCCTTTCTTTCTAGTAAGCAGTTGTGAATCTAGGGTTTATGAGTGCACAAGATGCAGAGAATACGTGCTAGATGAGTGCTCAGCCTTGAAGTCATTTATACCATCCTTCGAAGGATCAGTGAACGTCACAAAAGAGAAAGTTGGGGAAAGTGCAAGAGTCAGAAAACAATGAGAGAAGTTGTGAGATGTCATGTTCTAAATTAGACACAGTAATTGCAATAACAAACTGCAACCGCAGACTGTGTCCATATAAGAATGCACCCAACAAAAGCCAGTGTCAACTGTTAACTATTGATGGATTCAAGAAGGAAATCATTGTATATATACTAAGGACTCCATCAAGCTCCAATGAGTAGTCACACAGATGACCCTGGGTAAATTAACTTGAGTTGCAAAACAAATTGAAAAGCCATTTGAATGGAAAAGATACTGACAGGAATGGGGTGTGCTGAAAGGCATGGGAGGGGTAGACAATTTTAAAGCATGAGTGGGTAATCATAACATTATATACATGTGTGAAATTTTCAAATAACAACATTAATGAAAACAATACAAAAAAGGAAAAGAAGGGTGGCGCTCTACAATATCTAGCATATCTGCTTCTAAGAATGTAGGTGAAATAATAAGTAATTATCTTGATGAGTAACCTGTTATTAATATCTAGCCACAGAACAGAGAGGTCCCAACCACGAAAGTTCATTAAAGTAAGTAATTGTCGCTAGGTGGTGATGGCACACACCTTTAATCCCAATACTTGGGAGACAGAGGCAGGTGGATCTCTGTGAGTTCAAGGCCAGCCTGGGCCATTGAGAGAGTTCCAAGAGAGGCTCCAAAGCTATGCAGAAAAACTCTGTCTCAAAAAACAAAAACAAGAAAGTAATTGTCCATCATCCACAGACAACGGTAGAAAATTGATGGAGACCTTCAAACTCTCTCTAACCATTAAAATTATGTGGTCCCACATCTTTGTGCTTTAAAACTTGTACACCATAAAACTTGTACACCATAATATATTACTGACATTTTACATGTTGCAGAAGATTGATGTAAATTTAATACAATAATATTCAGATAAATTATTGTTTAAAGAATTCTTTTTTCCTTAAAAAAATGGGTGTTTAATTACCATACAAAGTATTGAGTTTCCTTAAGGCATTTTTTTTTATTATTTTTTTTTAACAAGTTTCACTTTGTAGGCTTGATTGATCTAGAACCCCTATGTAGACCAGGCTTGTCTCAAACTTGCAGAGATTTTCTTACCTCTGCCTCCTTGGTGCTGGTATTAAAGATGTGTGCTTTCACACCTGGCCCCATTTTCATACGCACTTTGTTTTTATTAATACTCCCCCTCATTTCCCTAACACCCTCTCCCACTCTTGCTGTTCCAATTCCTCTCCACGGTAATCTCCCATCTGCTTCCATGCTGCTTGGATTCTGTTACCCACCTCCCTTAAGATCCTTTTCCTTCTCACATGGACCCCTGAGAATTTCATAACCTGCACACCTATACACCCACATGCATCCATGCATACAAAAATTAAAATCTACCATATGGTTGCATATCTTCTGTGTGGCAGACTGGCAGTTATTACAGCTAAACTTTTTTTTCTATTTTCCATTCTCTTTCCCTAGAAGCTACTGATATATATGTTGCCTTCCTTAGGACTTTTCTTTTAAACTCTAATATAATTGTCCTTGAGTTTTAATAAATTAAACACTATACTGCATGTCGAGAAGTATTTAATATTTGCCTCCCTAAGCCTACCTTATTTTGCTTAATGTCATTTCCAGTTCCATCTGTTTTCCTGTTGACAGCATGCTTTCATTTTTCTCTACAAAAGAATAAAATTCCATTGTACTTTTGTACCACATTTCTTTATTCATTTGTCTATTGATGGAGTTCTAAGCTGGGTATATTTCTTCACTGTTATAAATACTGCAGCAACAAAGATTAATATCCAAGTATCTCTATAAGATTTACAATCCTTTGGGTATACTTCCAGGGAAGTTATACCTGTATCATACCATAGTTTTGTTTTTAGTTTTTCTTTAGAAGCTTCCATACTGATTTCCATTGTTTTATAGAATTTTACATTTCTATTTTTCTTTTTAGGGTACACAAATGTGTGTGAAGACAAGTAATCTTCAAATTTTTAGTTGACAATACTTCACAAGAAGTAAAATAACCCCACCTGTAAAAATTAAACAGAAAGAAAATCTAAAGTAAAGTTCCAATAAATCATGAGACAATATGAGGTTAATTGATAAAAGCAACAAATCTTGTTCATATTTTGCTTAGCTAGACCTTCAACCCTTACCAATGAAGTTGTCTGAGTTGGAGTCATTTATTGCCTTTTGCCTCAAGAATAACTTTATTCGCTGTCTATCACCCAGTTAAAGAAGAGTCCAGTCAATATGGTAATGTTATAATGTCTTACACAGACAGTTTAATTCATTATTTTTGTTTTTGCATTTCCCTTACTACAAAAATTCTAGACAATTATAACTTTTATTTTTACATTTTACAATCTCATCTTCATTTTACAAAATTGGTTTAAATGGAACTATGTTTTAATTGCTTATGAAATTCTGTTTCTCTTATCAATAAATAAAGAATATGTATGAGGTTCATAAGTAAGTTTTTGCTGTTTTTCTCTGTCTGATCATCCACCTTGCTTCCTTTGTGTCCAATAGTTAATTTCCTTTCACTAGTTACTATCGTCCATTGTCTTCCAAGTTTATATTTTCCAACTGAGGTAAACATGACACCACTCCCCTCCCTGCAGGTGATGTATACAACTTGCTTTTCTATCGGGCATTTGGGTGCTTATCGATTCTACTTTATGAGCGGTGCTGTGATAGACTGGAGAACAACAAGATTGTCTCCACAGGCATCACACACTCATTTATGCATCTTCTTTAAATAATAAGATCAGTCTGCCGGGCGGTGGTGGCGCACGCCTTTGATCCCAGCACTCGGGAGGCAGAGGCAGGCGGATCTCTGCAAGTTCCAGGCCAGCCTGGTCTACAGAGTGAGTTCCAGGAAAGGCGCAAAGCTACACAGAGAAACCCTGTCTTGAAAAACCAAAAATAAAAAAATAAATAAATAAATAAATAAATAAATAGAAAATAATAAGATCAGTCAATATATGGCAGACAGTTGAAAAATTAAAGACAAAGAATATTAATTATTCAATCTATCATTGGCATCTACAGGAACACATGTAAGAGTAGCAGCAGAAATCAAAGGAAGAATTCAAAGGCAGTGCCTGAAACTTTGAGGACATGATGGTGAGTTATTTTATGCCCCCTCCAAAAATACACATTAGTAGATAGAAATGGCGCACTGAGTTTCTGCAGAGACTGAGATTAGAGCACACCAATTGGTTGGTTGCTCAGTGCCAAATGATCCATCCTCAAAACATGCATACAAGTAACATTATACAGATTGAACAGACTATATTTAGGAGTACATATGTGTCTACATATATGCATGCAGTAACAACTGGTGAAAAAAGAGGCCATGGATGTGAAGGAAAGTAGGAAGGGGTACATGAGAGGGTTTGTAGAGAGGAAAGGGGAAGGAAAAATGTTGCAATTATATTCTCAAAATCAAATAATAAAAGCAAAACAAACAAAAAATTCTGGCCATCCCCAACACCACACTAAGCACTGTTGACTGCTCCTGTTGACATCTTATTTCAGCTTCTTCCAAGATCAAATCTTAGTACTCCTAACAGCATTCCTAATCCAGAGTTGACTAGATCCAAGATGCTATTATATACATATGTCTTTTCACTATTTTTCTGTGTCTTCCTGTGGTGGTTTGAATCAGAATAGCCCCTATAGCCTCATATTATTGAATGCTTGGTCTGCAATTGATGGAACTGTTTTGGACCAGTTAGGAGGTGTGGCCTTGTTGGAGGAGGTGTGGCTTTGTTGGAGGAAGTGTGGCCCTGTTAAAGGAAGTATGTCACTGTGAATGGGCTTTGAGGTTTCAAAATCCCACTCCAGGCCCAGTCTCCCTAAGTCTGCTGCCTGGGGATGAGGATGTAAAACTTTCAGCTACTGTTCCAGAGCCATGACTATCTGGTTTCTGCCATGATGATCATGGACTGACCCTCTGAAAATGTAAGCAAGCTGCCAGTTAAATGTTTCCTATTATAAGAATTGCCTTGGTCATGATGTCTTTTTCACAGCAATAGGACTGTTACTAAGACACTTGAATTTTGTCTTACATCTCAGCCTTCACATCAGTTTTAAATTCTCTTCTGTTCATCTTATTGATAGAGGTTTGATTATCTGTCCAAAAATCAAATTTTAGAAAGTTGTGAAAAGCACTCTATTTTGAGTAGACAGGGCACTTTAATATACTAAATTCCTTTAATTAATGGATATTTAAAATATGCCAATAAACTATAAGTATATGCATAACTACTGACGATATCTGAGAGGACATGTTTAATAAACGTACAAACCCATTACCACATGCCCCAGTTGGCTTGTCAAGTTGACATGGTCTACCTACACTTCCCTGAAAAGGGAATCTCAATTGAGGATTTTCCATGTCATATTCTCCTCTAGGCATGTCTGTGAGATTATCATCTTAGTTATCAATGTAAGGCCCACCCCACTGTGGATAGCACTGCTCCCTGGGCCAGTGGTCCTGAACTATATAAAAAAATCTAGTTAAGAACTGGTCTGTGAGAGAGCCAGCTAGGGAGCCATATCCTGCTTGATTCCTGCTGTATTTCTTGGCTGTGACCTGAATCCTTCTAATGCTTTGCAGGACAGCAAGCAGACCTTTCTTGAGTTTCTGCTCTGACTTCCCTCTGCGATGGACTATAACCTACACTGAAATAAATTCTTTCCACCACCAATTCACTGTGGCCATGGCACTGGTCACAACAAAAGAACGAAATTAGAACACCACACAGTCACCAAAAAGTAATGGATGGCATTCAAGAATTTCTACGTGAGGAAGAAGATAATATCTGTAGTGGTGTTAGGGTCCAAGAGAAGCCACCAAGAGAGACCACAGTCACATATGCAATCAACAAGAGCATTTATTATTTACAACATGTTGGGGTGGCAAATAGCAACCCCAAAGAGAGGTTGAAAGCTCCTTTTAAGCAGAGTTAGAGGAATTCCATGGAGGAGGGATGAATCTGGTGCTGATTGGTGGAGGAAAGATTAGTCTGAGGGCTGATTGGTGGGAGGCTCTAGTGGTTAGGGTCCTTCCAGCTTCAAGGTAGGAAAAGCTATCTTTAGCTAGCAGAAGGCTGTGGGGCTCCTGCTTAGCCAGCAGAAGGCTGTGGGGCACCTGCTAAGCCAGCAGAAGGCTGTGGGGCGCCTACTGAGCCAGACCAAGGCTGTGGGGTGCCTGCTGATTGGTTGCCCCTGAGTTATGGTCTTCCTGAGAACTGCTTGCTCCACTCCAGCCAGTTCCAGTAAACCGAAACTAAGTCCTGGTCCCTGGAAGGGTTATTAGAAACCTGTCATGGCTCAGGTCTGGCTCCCCAGCCCTCTCAGTGGTTAGTTATTTCTAGGACAAAACACGTGTGCTGTGTGACAAAATGGTTATTGAAGAGATGTTCCACACTTCTAGTTAAACCAACTAGGGAGCCCATGACAGACCAAAGTATGGATACCTCCAAAGTCCAACTTGGTAAACTAATGAGTGTTATTGGGGTTACTTACAGAAATATGCAAGAGGGATTACTTACAGGAGTAGAAATGACTCAAAGACAGCTGCATCACCAAAGCCCACCCCAGTGTGGGTGAGCGCTCACAGAACCTGGGAATCTAGAGCACACTGCACAACCTGCAGGCAGCTCAACAGATGAGTTCCAGGTACTTCAGCTGGTCTAAACCTCTTCCTGGAAGCTTGGCAGGTTCTGCTTCTTTTAGGCAACTGATCTGGTCTCAGAGTCTTCTTTGCAGCCTGGTAGTCTTACTCTGGCAGGGAGGGACCTAGAAATCTGAGAATCTGATCAGTTTCAGGGACTTCTTGGAACTGTTTGTTTACCCTCCTGCTTAAGGAGCTTCCCTGTGGGATTGAATGTTTAAATCTAGGAGGAAACTTACACAACAGCCTAACAAGAAACAACTTGATGAAAGTTTTCTTTGGTTTACAGGTTATGATATATATAATCCTTCATTGTGGGCCAGCACGGTGTTTAGAGCAGCTCTGGACTGTGTTGACAGGAAAACAAGGATATGACTCCATTTCAGAAACAGAGAATGAGTGGTGATCTTCAGTCTACTGATTCGGTGCAAGATAATGACACATGGGATGATGTAACCCACTTTTAGAGTGTGTCTTCCTCCCTCACTTAAACTCTTCTGAAAACTCTCTCACAGACATACACAGAGGTATCTTCTAGTTGATTTCAAATCTAGTCCCATTGACAAAGAATAGCCATTACATAATCTTAAAAGAAAATATGGTCAAGAGATGGAAATTTAAAAATAAATAGGCAGGTATTTTCCTCAAGGTGAAAAAAAAACCCAGAGTGATAGGCTAGCTATAACTTCTTAACCCATTCTCAGTAAAGTGAATTCAACCAGGACTTAAACTGGTAAGCACCAAGAATACTATATTAAGCAGCATGAACTCCTAAGCTTGGCCAAACCACTCAGATATGGAAACAGTTGGGATGACTTCCACAGTACCAGCCAAAGGTGCAATGTGGAACGGAGGACTCATCATGTTTAAGGAAGCCAGATTCAGCTGACCTCAAAGTTACCGTATATAGAATGCCAACCCTGTTCATCACTAGGTGTTGGTATGGCACACTGGTTCCCATGCCACTTAAGAAAGGCGCCCAGGTAGTTTCTGAATGTTGAAGAAACAGAGTACAAAAAGTAATATCCGTGATACATTACTGGTGACAGCAAGGTGATGAAGAAAATGCACAATTGAGGTATTCCTGATTTTAATGACTGAGCGCTGCATTCCAACCACAATGTGGCTTTGCTGCTAATTGATGTATTCTGAGATCTCATCTTGTCACTGACTATCAGGGTCAAATAATTTTCTCTCTCTTTATGAATTTATTTATTTTATTTTAGGTGCCTGAGTCTTTTACTTACATGTATTTATGTGTATCACATGCATGTCTGGTACCCATGGAGATCAGAAGAGGGCATGGGATTCTCCTAAAATTGAAGTTATGGATGGTTGTAAGCATTCACATGGGTGCTGGGAACTGAACCCCTGTCTTCTGCAAGATGTACAAGTACTCTTAACCACTAAGACATCTCTCCAGGCCCCAATTGCTCTCTTAACTGGGTGGTAGTCATGAGATTTTTTTTCAAATGCACTGTAAGACATTTTAAATAGTTATCATCTTAACCACAATTTCAATTTATCTATTATTATATAATTTTTAAAGTTCAGCAAATTGAGGCTGGATTCAGCGTGCAATTTAGCTTCTTAGAATATTTTTGTCCTTTACATATTTAGACAATAAAATCAGGAGAAAGGTTTGAAGCCCAGCTGCCTCTTTCTTTGTCTTAGTCTGTGCATTGACTTTCTAAGCTTTCAGATCACCATATTTAATAGAAACAAAAACAATTTAGCTCATGAGGTTATGGTTAATATTTAATAAGGTTGTAGTTCAGAGTACACAAATGGTGGTATCTGAAACTGTTTTAATGATTCAGTGTTCATCAGGTAGGTCATGGTGCAGTTCATTGAGACACTGGTAAAAAGGGAGAACATCATAGGTATTGAAATTTGAAAACCTTGTCGAATACTTCACTTTCATGTAAACGTCAAATATATCACAGTTTTAAACCTTTTTTTCTTGCACTTTTCTACTTGAAAAATTAATTTTCTGTTTCAAACCTTGTGGTCACCATCATTTCTACCATCTCTGGGCCCTTACCATGACATTCATGAGTAGAGCTTAGATTTTAATGAATATGACTTGTCAGTTATATTCAAAGGATCCTCACAAACACCCTTTGATTATATATAGTCAGAACATTCTGAGAACAATACATTGGTTTTTTTTTTCAGGTGGGAATTCTCAGTATTCTTAAAATTATTTTGAAAACACATTTGAAGCAGTTTTTATTTATATTTGTTTTAATCTTCTTTTGCTACAAATATAAGGAAGAGCTGTACAAAATTTTATCCACTATGTGACTATACAGTCCTATTTTTTTTAATTTTATGTATTTCATTAGTTTTATTTATGTGTCTGTGTGGATGAATTCCACATATGCACAAGTAGAGACCTGAACAGAAGAAGGCACAGGACACCTTAGAGCTTTACGAGGTGACAATCTGAGTACAATGTATGTGTTGACTCTGACTGATTTTTCTTTGTTGACAGAACAGATGTGAATGTGTGAACCTTAATCTCTGTTGAGATGGAACTGCCATGGGCTTTTATACCTGAGGCTTGATGCATGCCCCTAGATGAAAGCTATTCTGTAATTACAGTTTTCAAAGTAAAATGCCCACGTTACTTCAATTAAATGCTGCACTCATCATTTTGAGGCTTTATTTCTCCATTTTCTTTCCATTTCATTTCATATTTGCCATAAAATTAAGTAGGCTATTTACTTGGTAACTGGTAACATCATTTCATCTATGGCCAAAATAATGTCTATGATGTTGGCTTGAAATCTGAAGATGGACTAGGAAGTTGAAAGATTGTCTGTTTTAAAGATCAGTGAGAATAGAGATCAAGAACTCTTAGCAAGATTATAACATTTAGTCTATTTAAAAATATTTTAATTGGTTATTTGATACCAAGTGGTCAGCTGTGAGGGGGGAAATGTTTGTGTGTGTGTGTGTGTGTGTGTGTGTGTGTGTGTGTGTGAATGGAAATGGACTAAACAGCATATATTTATAAGTGTGTATGTATATATGTAAATGGAGTGAACAGCTTTACTTATAGGTAGGTGTGTGTGTGTGTGTGTGTGTGTGTGTGTGTGTGTTAGCAGGTTACATGGGAGGCTTTGGGGGAAAAGGGATGGAGCAAAATGATGTAATTATATTTCAGTTAAAGAAATAAAAATTTGAAAACTACTTCAGTTTAACATTACTGAAGCTGAAGAAAATCTATCATGGAGTTAACTAACATGGTCAGCAAAACTTTCAGGGCCAGATAGCAATCATGTGAGGTTTATGGGCCATATGGTTTCGTTCTCAACTGTCCATTACAGAAGGAGAACAGCCATAGATAATGTATAAAAGGATGAATATAGCTCGGTTCCTGTAAAATTATAGCAGGAGGTGGGCCACAGATTGCAGATCCTCATGTAACATAATGTCTTTATTTTAGGCAAGAAAACGATCAGGTTCAGAGACATTAAGTGACATATTTAGCCAAATACCCCAAAACCAATCATCAAATCCCAATTTCAACTGAAGGTTAAGAGTAAGCCCCATTTTTAGAAAAAAAAACTATTTTATTCTCTTATAAAACAGCCCAAACAAGCCTTGAACATTCACCTCTAGGTTTTTATCTAATTTCTGCATGCTGAGGTCCTTTTGCAGTCTATTTTTATATTATTAATGATCTAACGGTACTGATGGGATATGTTAGTTTTTAAAGTTGATTTTGTTTTCTAGTTCTAGCCTGAAGTTGCCCGGAGAGCACATGTAGTGATGATCTTCTTAGATGAGTAGTGAGCTAGCATGGGGAATCATACATCAAGAGTCAGGGAATATGCACATGTGGTGTGCCTCATCTGGCCTGTCTTTAAAAGGCAACCAGTATTCAATAATAGAGGCTTCATCTTTATTAGTCCTAATTATATCCTGAAGGCCCTACCTTGAACCACTGTAGTCAGATTGAGTTTGTACCATCTTAATAAGTCACAGTGGGGGACAAATTCCAACAACACAAGTTTCAGAGAAGACAAACCATCTTAAAACCATATCGACTGAGACTCATTAGCTGAAGGGTCTGCCAGCAACAACTTCAAATTTTTGCACAACTCACTATTTTTAAAATGACACAAATAAGCAAGTGTTTAGCCATTTATAGCCTGTCTTTGCATACAGCCATGAACCTGCACCCAATGATTGTCTATTGAGATAACAGAGCCTCGCAGTAATAAATCCCAGGTCATTGCTGCCATAATGCTGACCAAGTCTGTACCTGGTTTTCCCTTTTGGGCCACCAACCAGTGGCCCAAAAGTCTCCCAAATCATGAGATGGAGACTTCTTCTTAGTTTTGAATGCTAGACCTAACTTAGGCTAGTTTCTGGCCAGCTCTTTTAACTTAAATTGACCTATTTCTCTTCATCTACCTTTTACCTCGGAGCTTTTCACCTTTTCTTTCCTTCTGGATGTCTTACTTTCACTGTTTCTCGTGTCTGGCTGGCTGGTGGCTGCCTGGCTTCTTGCCCTAGGCTTGTCTCCCTCTTTTTCCTTGTTCTCTTCTCCATCTTCTCTTCTTCCTCTCTTCAGCCTGAATTTCTCCTCCTATTTAGTCTCACTGCCTACCAGCCCCACCTATGCCTTTCCTGACTAGCTATTGGCCTCTAAGCTTTTTATCAGAACAATTGGGTGCCTTAAGCAGGCAAGGTGAAACAAATGCAACCCATCTTTACGTAATTAAACTAATGCAGCATAAGCAGATGCAGCACATCTTTGCATCCTGAACAAAGGCAGCAGAAACAAATGTAGCTAACACACCTTCACATAGTTAAAATAATATTCCGCACCACAAGTCTGTTTAAACAAATACCCACTGTACCTTCACATACCCTCTCTCCTATCCGTCATTCTCACAGGAGTCCTCTAAAGGAACTAATCTTACGGCTTTAGCATTTGCCCCTCCACCTTAACCTATGGGCAGACTCTTGCTGAAAGGAACGTATCACATAGGCAAAGCTGTGAAGGAACTGTTCAATAAAGTTCAGTTGGCCATGGCCTGTCATGGTTGAACCTTTTGCCTTGGCCAATCTCCCAATTCATAACAACCATTTAACCATGATTTCTAGAAAGCAAAAAATAAAAATAAAAAAATAAACCAAGTAAAAAAATATTCATCTTTAAGTAGTTTTTTTAATTCTCCAAATAGCTTTATTTTTCTGAATAAAGGGATTATTTTTATTATTTCTATAAAATATAATTCTCAGAAATTATTTTCATATACAATGGTTAAACCATTAGGACTATGGTCATACATGCAACTCTATCTTTGTTAATAGAGCTTCTTTTTTATTTAAGATACTAGTAGTTATCAAGGAGAAGGAGAACTAACGAACTCTTAAAGATAGAAACATTCTCGTAATAGTCTGTAGCTACTATGTGTTGTGTGAAGTGAATACACTTTCTACCTTAGGATAATAGAAATAAAGAGGGACTTTAATCACTTCCTATACATGTGAAAGTTCTTTCAAACAAGAATGCATTTCCAATATGAAGTTTCAAATACTAACGTGACATGGAAAAATCTTTACATATAAATAAATGTAGGGTTGAGAATTTTAAAACAGGATACTAACTTTTTTAAAAATATTTTTGTTCCGTATGTATGCATATGCACTATGTATGCATGCAGGGCTCTGACTACAGAGGCCAAAAGAGGGCCTCAGCTCCCTTGGGTCTCTGGGGTTTTTGTAGCCAGAAGATTTCCTGTGACCGGGCCTGCCGGCAGTCAGGACAAATCTCTCCCACTTGTGTCCCCCTAGTAAACACACAGAGGCTTATATTAATTACAACTGCATGGCCATAGCTCAAGCCTTTTGCTAACTAGTTCTTATATCTTAAATTAGCCCATTTCTATAAATCTATACTTTGCCATGTGGCTTGTGGCTTACCGGTACCTTTACATCTTGCTTCTCATGGCGGCGGCTGGCAGCATCTCCTCTGCTCTATCTTTCTCCTTCCTATATGTCTGTTTGGATTGTCTGCCTGCCTCTAAGCTGCCTTGCCATAGGCCAAACGGCTTTACTTATCATCAACCAATCAGAGCAACATATTGTCATAGCATACAGAAAGACATTCCCCCATCAGTTACAGGCAGTTGTGTTCTGCCAGATTGGAGCTGAGACTCAAAGCTCGGTTGTCTACAAGAGCAACTATTGCTCTTAGTCAATAATCCATTTTTCCAGGCCCCTAATACTCTTTCTACTTGTATTAATAGGCTACAGCTGGGGCTGGAGAGATGGCTCAGAGGTTAAGAGCACTGACTGTTCTTCCAGAGGTCCTGAGTTCAATTCCCAGCAACCACATGGTGGCTCACAACCATCTGTAATGAGATCTGGCACCCTTTTCTGTATACATAATAAATAAATAAATCTTTAAAAAAAATAGGCTACAGCTTTGCATTTATATTTGGAGTTTTTGTCTTGTTTTGTTTGTTTTACTGTGTGTGTGTGTGTGTGTGTGTGTGTGTGTGTAGGTGTGCTGTGTGTAAATGTATACCATGGCACATATGTAGAAGTCAGAGAGAATTTCTGAAAGTTGATTCACTTCTATATTTTGAGCTGTGGGGGTTAAACTCAGGTGGTCAGCCTTGGTGAACAACACTATTACCTGCCGAATCATCATCTCACATGCCCTGTGGGCTAGTTTAGAATGTATCTTATGAAACTAGTTAGGTAGTAGGCTAAAACATTCATTCTTCATGACATCTCCCAAGGAAGCCCATTTCAGCTCACAGGTCTAAGACAGCCCTGTGATGATGTTGTCCAGCTGGCTGGTAGCAGAAACAGAAGCTTAAAGAATGCTGCCATAATTAACCAGCTCCTTTGTCCTGCTGTTTAGCACCATGAGATGAACATATCATAGGCAGCCACTGCAAGAGAAGTGTGAGGTTTGTCCATGAGTTAGATTCAGCATGGTATTCAGACAACAACCTAGAAAATCTCAGCCTAGAACCCTGATCTAAAGCCATCCTATAGGTGGCTGGAAAATAGATGTTTTTATGTCTGTTCCATTGAGATTTTATAGTGGTTTGATGTGAAACAATATTATGTGAACTACATGAAAAATCAGTGCCAAGAATTACTATGTTATGGATACTTTAATACAAAATATTTAGCCTCATTGGAGCATTACTCCAAAAATCTGTATTACTTTTACTTTTATTAATAATATGTAAATCTAGAAAATAGTAACTCAGATTACAGGGTGATAAAATGATCCGCCAAGGAGCCTCCCAAAAGGAAATGCACCCAATGAGTTCATGATATTGGATGATGAACATCTAAGGAAATGATGGAAGTGTGGGCTTAGGCTAGCCTATTGCTAGGGTGCTGGTTAAAATAAAATAATATAGTGTTAAGCTTTGAATAGTTTTGGTTGATTGACAAGACAGTTTAAAAGAAAAATAAAGAGGTTTAGATTTCAGAATATACAAATGGTTTCACCAGGACAAATGTGTGTCCTTAAACATGTCTAGAAGAAAAAGGCTGATTCCTGAATGCCAACCAGGAGACATGAACCAAAGTAAAGCCAAGTCAACTGCCCTTGTGAACTCTCTTGGAAATATTAGATACGCCATGTGGTCCTTTCCCTTAGTTATAAGAGCAATCAGAGAAATGAAATATACTGTTATATATAACTTGGCTGGGATTACTTGAAATTAATTATAGATATATCTCAAAGAGTATTTTTAAATAACTCATCAAACAATTCATAAGCAGGAACTGCTAAGTCTAAAGGACAAAATTGTTTGAGATTCTATGATGATTGACAACTTGACATATTCTAGAATCGCTTGAGAGACAATGCACTTTTGGACATGCCTGTGGAGGATTATCTTGACTGTAGTTCAACTGAGGTTGTGAGAGGAGCCCATAGCAGACTGGACCATTTCCTGGGCAGAGGCACCTTGGATTATATAAAATGGAGAAAATGAACTGGTCACTAGCAAAAGGCATTTAGCCACTGTTCACTGCTTCTTCACTGCATGTTCAATGTAAGCAGCTGCCTCCCAATCCTGCCATTTTGACTCTGTCCACCATAATGGACCGTAACCTTGAACAGTAACCTGAAAGAAACCATCCCTCTGTTAAGTTGCTATTATACTAGTATTTTTATCACAGCAACAGAAAATTAACTAAGGCATATGCATAAAAATATTTAGTCCCCAACCTAGAGAAGGGGAAAACCGGAAAACATCTTGGCTGTCAAGACAGCCGCAATTCCAGTTCCAGCTCCATATGTCGTCTAAGAGGAGAAGGAAGGAGGAATCACATCCCCAAAGTGGAAGGAAGATCTGGAAAGAGGAAGTCATTTCAGTATCAACCACTCCCTGGAGCAGGAAGCCGGGGAGCCTCAATCTGGCAGGATGTGAGGAGCCATACAATTCTCTCGCGTTCCATCCTCTTCTAACACCGTGGGGTTAACAAAACATGTCGTCTGAGTATAGACAGAGGAATTGCATGTTCAAGTTTGCAGGCTGCAGATGCAGACACGGAAGTTGGTAGTAAAATCAGACCATTATGTACATTTAGAAAGAACAAGACTCAAAACAAATGATCTTAGTAATTAGTCCATAATGCTGCCGTTATAACAACTGAAATCCAAAGGTTTAAATTATAATAGACAGCGAGATGGAAGGCAGCACTTCAGAATTTGAAAATCTAACTTCTTTTTCTAAGAATGGGGTATTTCCTGATACAGCACACTAAATGATTGGAAGTCTCATACTTAGCTTCTCAGCTTCATCCCCATGTTCTGTAGAACCCAAGGATGTGTTTATGTATGGATGCATGCATACATTGTGAGTCATGCTTTATGCAAAGTATATGTAGTAGACACAATGGCACAGTTTATAAAATAGATGTAATAAAACAATGGTTGGTGCATAGTATTTCTTCCAAGTCAAGCTTATCTCTTTCCATTGATGTCTACATTATTTTAGATTTGATTAAAATAACTCTAGTGGCAGTGAAATCATTTTGCTCTGATATAACTACATATTAGAATACAAGAATGTACTTAAGTGCTCTGGAATATTATGTGCAAAAGAAACCGTAAAAATTAATGCAAGTATACCCTTATATGCATCGAAATATGAAAAACAATGAAATATTCAATATTCCTGTATTTTATTAATAATTCAAAAAGAGCATAAAATTAATGTATCTAAAATTATCAAAAAAGTAGTAGCAGCCCCACTCCTTAGGTAATAGTGGGTAATAATAGGTAATAATAATTGATGCATAATTAGCTCCCTTCTTCATTGAAAATCTTCTTGTAACTTCAGTAATTTAAAGTTAATCCCATCTCTTGTGAAACAAAGTTTCACCATTTATTTGCACTTTGGGTTAAGAAAACATTAACAAGTTTCTCGAAAGAACATCAATCAGTGCCACCTCCAATATATAAATGCACTCTCATTGTGTTGGGAGTCTTATAATAAAATATGTTGTCCATAAATTTTCCAAGAGAAAAACCTCAGATCACATTCCTGCTTCTGGTCTTTGCATCAGTGTGGCTGGGAATGAGTTATCGCTTCTTCTCTGAGAATGTTCGTCCTCCTGCAAAAGTAGGTGTGAGAATCAAAAGAGTGACTGTCCATATGCTGTGCAAATCACAGGACACTAGAGATTTTCATTGGCAGTGTTGTAACTAGGAGAAATTAGATGTGTAGGGGTGCTCCTAATATTATCTTTTTTAAAGCTCTGTTATTAGTGTGGGGGTAGAGTGGTGGATGTGTGCATGCCAAGGCATGTATGGAGAGGTTTGAGGACACCTATGTGGAGGTTTTTTTTTTGTCTCCTTTCACAATTGCATGAGTTCAGGGATTGAACTCAGGTCTCTAGGCTTACAGAGAAACTGTCTGACACCTGCTGAGCCAACTCGCTAGCCTCCTTAATGGCATCATTTAGTTTGTTCGTGGATCTCTAAAATGATTCTAACACTGTTACAGACACAGCTGTATCTGAAAATCATATTTTGAAATGTCCCATTGAGTGGCTTTTGCAGTAGCAAAATAAAAATCAAAGTCAGAATTTGTTTTTGATAAAAAAAAAAAAACTAAAACAGTATAACTGCACATATCAGTCATTGTCCATCGAATTCAATGCAAAAATAAAAGGCTACATACCAAATAACAAGCAGAAATCTCAATGAAATTATACAGCTTCAAACATGCATAGTTTCCATGAGTGTGTTCGTGCGATCGACTGTTTTCTAAGAGTGTTTCTATTATTTGTGGGTTTTACTATTCTATATTGACAGTACATAATTCCTGCTTTCATTGTGACATTGTGGCATTTTCATGCATGTGTGCAATATAAACTGGTCAGTCTTGCCCCCATCCCTTTTTCTTCCTCTTGCCCCTCTCCCATTTCTGCTAATCAGGTCCCTCTTCACTTCCCATGCAGTTCCTGTTTTACTTTCATGTCTTTTTATGGTTTGGTTGGCTTTAGTGAGTCAATAAGTTTCATCAGGGTTGTTTACAGGAGCATGGGTTTAGAGGAGATTTACAGAAGCATGGAAGCCTTATGGGGCTGATAATCTTACATATGGAATAATGGTAATAATAACACTGAAACTGACTATCACAGAGAAATGAGCAGACTGAACTATGGGTTAGAGGACAGAGGAAGTCGTCCCGGCATGACTGTCCTTTCACCCCGTCTAGACCTCTCTGTTCAGTTCTTTTACTTAAAAAATACAGGATTTGGGGAGAAAAGGACAAAAAACAGCAGGGATGTGTAGTGGGGAAGAAAGCAGCCATTAAAGCGTGTGTCTGGCAGGAGACCTCTGTGAGGCTCTTGGGGATTTTGATTGACAATGAATGTGGTCAGCCTGTGAATATCAGACCATGTACACATCAGCATTACGTGGGAAGCTCTCAAAACATGTCTTGTTCAAAGCCGCCACTCAGAATTTCTAACAATAGATCTTCTGTGTTCCCCGATTGAATGATGAGTTCATTAATGCATCCATGTATTAATCTAGGATGTAATAATACTACGTATTAATGTATTTGTATGTACACTATGTGTAATGTAATAATACTAGGATCAAGTATAACTGAGGACCAGCAAAATTTAACAGAATGAATGGATGATGACTACTAAGCTGTGTGGAAATCACCCACCACATATGAGAGAACTCCCTGCGGTGTCTCTTGCCCGGTATTTTACTTGAGGAAATGTAGTTAAGAATTCTAAGCCTTAGCATTGAGAGGAGGAAGTGGACATGGGCTCCTGCCCAAACAAGAAGGTATCTCCTATTGACATCAGCTTGCAAAAGAAACACTAGTTTTCTCCACTGGCATCTCACTGGATATATTAACAACACTTTAGTGTTGGAGTTGTTTTTAGTGGTAAAGAAGAGATAATCAGACATCTCAAGTTTCTCTAGTGACGAAGCAACATTTAACATCCTAACACAAAGCTAAGCATGGCGAGTATAACAACATGTCATGTTAACAGAATAATCATTATTAACAGTCTATGTGCTTGGCAGCATGAACATAAGACATCACCTATGAGAGACCCCAAACCCTCCTATTAAAATATAAGATACAGCAGTATAGACATAGCAAAAGCTTTATTTCTGTTTGTTTTCTATGTGATCTTAATTAGGTTTCTGAAAGATATTGCCACTCTCACATTTAAAGCATGTTTCCAAAAGGAAAATACAAAGTGTAAGTATATCTATAAGACATGTATCCACCACTGGCTAAAATTATCTAGTTTGCTTCCCACAGAACAAAATAACCTATACTTGAACTAAATTTTTTATCAAATCCCTGAATCAAAGTATCAGACATAGACTAGGGATGTCACTTGGAGATAGAGTATATGTCTAGCAAGCATTAACCTCAGAGTCTTATCCCCAGAATCAGCAATGTCACCAGAGCAAGAGAGCTAAAGGAAACCCCGCACTTCGACAGCCTTTTAAGAAAAGCCTAGCCTGTTCATTAGAGGAAACATAATTTTAATTCTTATATATGCATGTGTGTGTGCACTATGCAAATACAATTTATAGAGTATATGCATCAAATGTTAATTGGTTTAAATAAAGAATAGAAATGCAAGGCTCATGGGTGCATGTGTGTGTGATGTGCATGTGTGTGTGCAAGTGAATGCATGCCTGTGTGCGCATGCATGTGTGCAAGTGTGCGTGTGTGCATGCATGCATGTGGTGTGTGTGTGTGTGTGTGTGTGTGTGTGTGTTGGTGTGTGTGTTTAAGTTGAGACAGAGTCTCAATATATAACCCTGGCCTGGAACTTCCTATATAGCTCTGGCTGGCCTGGAACTCACAAAGATCTGCCTGCTTCAGCCTCTGCCTCTCCAGTGATGGAATTAAATGTGTACCAACACACCTGACCTCCCAGGGATAATAATACCAAAGGAATATAATTAATACTTTTAAAAAACTTGGAAACAATGATCATGAGGAAAGTATAAATATATATTTCTGAAATTCAATTCAATTCAAATAGCAGTGGCTTTGTTTTACAGTAATCATTTAATTCACAGGACATACATTTCTTGACTATTTTACACTATGGTGTATTTCAAGAAATTGTAAACAGCTCTAGATTACATTTAATGAGTCAGTCTTGGAAAACCAAATATTTATCCTGGATTTCATTTTTAGTGATGTGGCTCTTTAAGTTATAATATTATAATTTTGAATTTAAAACCAGTTCATTAAGGCAATAGAATCTTATTGGCTTTATCTTCATTGGGTTTTTTTCCTGTGTATAAGGTATCTGGCATACACAGGATAACTTTTTAACTTGAAGAAAATAACACCCCAAACACAAAATTGAAAATAGACATTTCCTGTTCTGACTGCCCAGTCTCAACCAACTCAGAGGCTAAATATGAATTATAAATGTTCATCCAATAGCTCGGACTTATTATTAGCTAACACATACATTTAAATTAACCTGTATTTCTATATATGCTTTGCCATGTGGAGGTAACTTTATTAGCATGGTGCCTTCATCTCCTGCTCCCTCTACTTCTGGCTGGTAACCCCTGACTCCACTCTTCTTCTTCCCATCATCCTTAGTTTGGTTGCCCTGCCTGTACTTCCTGCCTGGCTACTGGCGAATCACCATTTTATTAAACCAATTCAAGTGACATTTTTTTTTTCGAGACAAGGTTTCTCTGTGTAGTTTTGGTGCCTGTCCTGGATCTCACTCTGTAGAACAGGCTGGCCTCGAACTCACAGAGATCCACCTGGCTCTGCCTCTTGAGTGCTGGGATTAAAGGCGTGTGCCACCACCGCCCGACTCAAGTGACAAATCTTTACAGTGCACAAAAGGATTATTTCACAACAGAAAATGATCTAGACTTTCATTTATTCAGACTCCTTTCTTCCTGAAGGGCTCCTAGCAGGAGGCAGAGAGAAGGATGCTCCTACCAGAAAGTCAATCCCACCTCCTGTGTAATGAGTGCATTTATGATCTGGATCCCACACAGTGACCAGAAGCCAGGGGAAGGAACAGTCTAAGGATAGATTTGACCACACCATGGGAAAACAGAAAGAAGAAGCCTGGCCTTTGACAGCACTTTGGAGTCATTGAACTAAAAAACAGGAAAACTATCTAGACTTACTGTTTGAGGAGAGAATAAATTTACATTATGTATAAATTGGTTGTATTTTTGGTTACTTAAGCCCCCAACTTCTTAATGTACACAAATTTCTCTGTGTACAATCGGAGCTCCTTGACATGTAAGCTTTGATTTGGAAAGGGTATTGAAGTCTTAGTGGAACACCATCTTTTATTCATAATAAAAATTATAAAGTGTTTTACAAGCAATGTCTTGCTCTAATAATTAAATGTTCTTATTTCTTACAAATAGTCATATTTTCTATAGTTTATACTTGACTGAAGGTAACCCCCTACTATCACAGTTACTTCCCATGAGCATCATTTCTTGTCCTATTCTATTAAATAGCTTGGATTTCCTATTGCAACTGAGAACTGTATGAACTCTCTCTCTCGAAGAGAGGAAAGGTTAGGTTGTAGACAGTCACTCTCATTTTGCAGAATCTCTTTTGTTCTAAGCAGTTCCTGCAGGTGAATATCTGCCTTCTTTGTACCCCATGAATAAAACTGATTTGAAATTCAACTCCAGAACTTCCTTGGGAAAAACAGCATCTCGCCTTCATCCCAATTCAGATGAATGCTTTTTCTGACTTTTAAAAGAATAAAAAGCTTCCCATCTCTTCAGTGGAGAGAGTTAAGGCACTAGATTATTAATGGAAGCAAAAATACAAGGTCCTGAGTAGAGGAAATCTATGTAGAGTTTTCTGGTTCCTGGGACCTTAATTATAAACATTTTGGACACATCTTGGACAATAGTGAAGTGACTCCTTTTGATAACAGCAGGCTTTAATCCAAGGGGAATTTCTCTTTTACAATAAGCAGAATTCTAGCTTTCCTTAACTTACCAGTATTTGTTTCCTTTGTTTCAAATTTAATTTAATTTGGATTCCTGTATTTGCTGATAAAATTATGTTGGTTTACTTAATATAACGTAATTGTCTGGCATATATATATATATATATACACCATGGAACTGACAACTCTTGAGTGTGGTCCTCCCTTTGACCTTTTAAACAATTTAAAACAACTTACATCCTGCCTCTCCCTGTATCATTTTTATAGTGTCTGTGTGTTGTGTGGGTGGGGAAGCAGAGTATTCCTTCATTCACAGAATAACATTATGATAATTTTAATCCTTTTCCAAGAAGGATGTATTTTAGAAATTTAATTTTGAGTTCTATGTTTACATCATTCACCCACTCCTTCTCTCTTCTATCCAGAGTTGGTGATTAATTGAAATGAAAACTTAATACATATTCCTGTACAACCGTCAAGAGTGATGACCCAGAACGCAACTAGTGTAAAAGTACCTTGGCTTCTCAGATCTCACTGGGAGCTCACTGCAGTAATCTCCTCTATACTTCGAGCTGTAAGAAAGAGCTAGGATCTGACTTCTTGACCTGGAACTGGATGAATAGGGAGTTGAATTCATAAGGTAAAAGTGTCATTTAAGGTTTATGTCCATGATGTATTTTAGATTCAACTTTAAGTTGTCTGCTTTAGATATTAAACTGATATTAAATGTCTTCCATCTTTCTGCCAAATTTCTACACCTCATCTCAGTTGTCCCACAACTTAGCATAAATCAGGGCACAAATACAACTGCCAACTCTCTTTCTAATATTCTGTCCTTCTTTAATACACCGTCCTTACTATCTGACATTATGTTTACCCTTTCCTTAATATGCCCTACTTTGTTTAGACATCTTATACACCATGTACTTATAGCATTGTAATTCATTGGGAGGGAAATTCCTTTTTAATTTAATTCAGTTATATAGTATCCTGCTTCCACTGGATACTATATGAATCAAGTTGATTGTTTCATGACCGTGTGTCTGAGTTCTCCACTGAACTGAGTATCATGATATCAATGTCAGAGAGTTGTTATGAACTTGGAAGAAATTATTACATCACTAGTAAATCATTTAACATAACCTCTGAAACTCATTAGATCATGAGTATTTTACTTTCAATATTTTTATGTAAAACTTACTATGTTTCTATCTGTCACACTTTATGCATACTGAAAGTACTTTAAAATTTAACATTGTTCAATAGAGCAGATATCTTTAAGGAGATTTCCACATTTATTTTAAAAATACCCTTTCTGCTGTGATGTTAGACTTTCTAAAAAAACATTCATTGTGCTATGGAAATAATCCAACAAATGTATCTATCTGGATCAGCTCTGCTTAAGTGCTGTCTTCTCTGAGATGATTTCGTGACACCCACTCTACCTCGGCAGAGTGGAATCGAGCATTTGACTTAGATATCTCCCATGCCACTGGTTGCATTCTATATTTCACTGTAATTACCAGTTATTATATAATTTGTATTACTTTGTAAATTCCTGAAAACTAGCACTGGTACTGATCCATACCGGCTTGCTAATCTAACACTAAAATCTATGGAGCTCAAAGGACAGTGTGGAAAAAGAGTTACCATCAATTTTGGTCGGATTAAGAAGTTTTCTTTATCTCTTTTGAGAAATAGGGTATAATTCTCATAGGCATGCCTTAATATTTTGCCTGGTCTTTTTCCTCTTCAGCTTTTAATATTCTTTCTGTATTTTGTATGTTTTAGTGTTTAGATTATTATGTAGCAAGGGGAGTTTTTTGTTTTTGTTTGTTTTTAGTTCAGTGTATTTGGTATTCAGCAAACTTCATGTAACTCTTTAGACATGTCCTCCTTTAGGTTGGGAAATTTTTCTTCTATGCTTTTCTTGAATGTATTTTGTGGGCCTTTTTAGCTGGGATTCTTGCTGTGGAATATTAGCTTAAAATGTGTTATAGTTGTTTAAACTGTGGAATATTTGTTTAATAATACAAAAATGTGTTGCATTCTTTTGTGTTGCATTTGTTTAACTCTGTAAAGCTGTGTTACTTTGCCTGTCTAAATCTACTGATTGGTATAATAAAGAGCTAAGCAGCCAATAGCTAGACAGGAAAGACAACTAGGTGGGGCTAGCATGAAGAGAGAATAAATAGGAGGAAAAGTCTAGGAAAGAGAGGATCGGGGACCAAGAAAAGGAGGAGAGGAGGACACCAGGGGCTGGACACAGTCACACAGCCAGCCATGGAGTAAGATGGAAAGAAAGGTATATAGAATAAAGAAAGGTAAAAAGCCAACAGATAAAATGTAGTTAAAGAGAAATGGGATAATTTAAGTTAGAAAAGCTGGCTAGAAACAAGCCAAGCTAAGGCAAGGCATTCATAAGTAAGAATATGTCTCCATATATTTATTATTTGGGGGCTGGGTGGCAGGGCCCCAAAGAGAAAGAGGAAAAAAAGAAAAAGAAAAACCAACCACAGATTCTTCTTATTCTATTCCTGTTATTTTTGGTCTTTTCATAGTGTCCCAGATTTCCTGGATGTTTTGTGTTGGGAATTTTTTAGATTTAACATTTTCTTTGACTGATGAATCTATTTACTCTATCATACCTTCAATTCCTGAGATTCTGTCTTCTATCTCTTGTATTTTGTTGGTGATGCTTTCATCTGTAGTTCTTGTTTGCTTACACAGATTTTCCATTTCCAGAATTCCCTCAAGTTGTGGGGAGTTTTTTATTGTTTTTTTTTTCCATTTGTAGGTCTTGAACCAATTTATTCACCTGTTTGTTTGTTTGTTTTTTCCTTGACTTTTTTGGTATTATTTAAGGGATTTATTGATTTCTTCCAATTTTTTTTGTTTTCCTTTTCCTCAATTTCTTTAAGAGAGTTGTTCATTTCCTCTTTAAGAACCTCTCTCATCCTTATAAAGTTATCTTTAAAGTCATTTTATTATGCTTAAGCTGTTTTGAAATGTTCAGATCTTGCTGTCGTGGGACGCTGGTTTCTGGTAGTACCATACTAGCCTTTCTGTTTTTGATTGTGTTCTTACACTGGTGTTTAGGCATCTGAATTTGGGATGATGATAGGTCTAGGTATTGATTCCTGTGTTTGCCTTTGTTGGGTGGGTGTTTTGTTCCTTTATTTCTTTTTTCTCTCTAGTCTTCTGCCCTACTTGACCAAGGGTTCTGGTGACTAACATGTCTTCAGGTACAGTAAGATGTCTCTGCTGGGATTTTGGGGGGGGGGCTTCGATCCCTAGATCTAGCCTGACCTCCATTAAATATGGTAATGTCTTCTTCTGAAGTTGTAGACCAGAATATGAAGCCCAGAAGAAGGAGTTCTTCTGACTGGTGTGGACTGTAACTGGGCCTATGGAGTTGGGCTGGGCTCTGCTGGAGTTGTGAGGAAGGACTGGCCATGGGGAGGATAATGAGGTGGGAGGGGTTGGGTGGCAGAGTAGGTCTTGGGGGAACAGCTGGAAAGTGGGGGGCAATTTGTGGTAAAATAGAAACCTGGTACAAGGGGAACTTGCACTCCCAGGAATCTATGAGGATGTCCTCAGCTATGACTCCTAGCAATGGTGGATGCACAGAATGAACTGGCCATCTCCTGCGACCAGGGAGAAATTCCAGGGGAGGGATTAGAACACCAGCCCAGCCATACAACCTTTGACGTACAGTCTGTCCTGCCAGTGGGAAGTGTGTGCGGGGAGGAGAGTAAGGGTGGTGTGGAGATTGTGATCCATACCACACTGCCTGGAGTACCAGGACCTAGAGGCTGGATGGCCCAGAGACCAAAGATAGAACCAAACACAACTGAAAAAAAATGTCAGTGCAATGATGCTTATGATATTCAGCTGTACTCATAGATTAGTGACGACCCCAGTTGTCATCCGAAAGTCTTCATCCAGTGATGAAAACTGATGCAGAGACCCACAGCCAAACTTAAGAGAAAAAGAAAGGGTTGTATGTTCCGGCAGGGGGAAAGGCGTCATTGACATCACAAGGGAAATAACAAACCTGGGCTCATAGGGGCTCACAGAGTCTAAACTGACAGACAGGGAGCCTGCACAGGCCCTCTACATATGTGTGACAGTTGTGTCGCTTGGTCTACTTATGGAAGACTCTTAGCAGTGGGAGCATAGGCTGTCCCTAATGCTTCGGCTGGCTTTTGGGAACCTATTCCTCATGCTGGTGGCCTTGCCCAGCCTTAGTACAAGGGGAGGAGCTTAGTCCCACAGCAGCTTGATGTGCCACGTTTTGTTGACACCCATGGGAGGCCTGCCCCTTTCTGAACAGAAACAATGAAGGAGTGGATGGGGAGGGATGGGGAGCAGGAGAGAAAGTGGGAATGGAACGAGAGGAGAGGAGGAAGGGGAAACTGCAGTCAGGATGTAAAATAAATGAATAAATGTAATTAATAAAAAGAATGTTATGTCAGCAAGAAAAAAAAAGATGTTTTCTTCAGAAACATTTTTTTTCAATTTTTATTTATTTATTTTTAGTGTTTATTCCATCTATTTTATTTAAAACAATTAGTCATAAAAAATACCATTAGAACATTACACTCAAATACAACAGCAAAAGCAAGTGTTTTGTAGTTTTCTTCTGAAGGCATTGAGAATGACCACAAGATAAGTCTGACACTGAATTTTGAAGTCTAAATGTGTTTGTATAAATTAAGTTGATACTTATCATTGGTGACTTATAAAATGTAATCAATGACATATAAAAATATAATAAATGGTTAAATTTTAAATCACAGGAAATTACAGAAGAAGTATTCTCCCTATAATTGGCAGAAGAATTAACTTTTCTAGCCGGAATGTACAACACAGGTCAGGTAAGGACAAACAAAGGCCGTGTAGAACCAGCTGATGAGAGTTGTTGATACCTGGCTGAGAAGCATGGGAGTCCTCACTCTATGATAACCTTGTGTTTCTAAGGTTTGGCTCTTCAGAAACTGTCGTAATCTTGACCTATGGCAGAACTAATAGACAGGATAAAGCTTGCTGAAGGAAGCTTTGTGTCATGACTCAAACCTGCACGCTGACAAAATTATTATCAAGACTGTTCTTAAGAAGGGTCAGTTTTTAGGCAAATGAAACATGCAGTTTGGAGGTCATGTTTTATGGCATTGTGCTAGAGGAAACATGAAATGGCATGTAAGTTTTCAATGATGGTGATCTATGAAGTTAGTGGAGAAAGAGGCTCTATTCTTGCATGAGTCTTAGTGTTCTTCATATTCTTTGGTTCTCAAACGTGTGGCCATGCATGTTCTGTATGTGTGAAAAGGCATATGAAGACGTTGCACTGTCTGTATTCCCTGTTTTGTGCATTATATAAAGCCAATCAACTATAATATCAAATAAAGTCTTTTTGGGTCTCATAAGTATCATTACTCCAGTCACTGGCATTGCTGTTATGGGCAGTCTATCTTGACTTACTTTGAATACTGACATAAACAATTTAGTATTTACTAAATGCTCACAACTAGTAAGGATCTAACTCTTGCTTTTGCATTTGGTGGACTATGACAGAGATCATAGACTTCAGGAGGATGGCGGTTATTAACTAGATAACCTCCCTAAAAGTGGGAGGAAATTAAATGGCTGGCTTAATGTCTGTGATGTATTTTCAATGAACTAGGGCACTCTTCCAAAATTCCTACAATATTTTTATAAATATGCATTATGAACTCTGAGAAGCCCTTCACAACTTAAAGAGACACTGAGAGGCTCCCCCTATAAAAGGTTAAAGGTGATTACTTCGGTTGAATCCATTTGAACATCACTCTGAGAAGTCAGGAAATTCATGCAGAAAATTACTTCTTTGTTGTTTTAGGATTTTATTTCACAAATTACTCTTAGACTTAACTAAATGGTTTTCACTTGCTAAGAATAAGCTTGCTATTCCCTTAAATATCCTATGCATTCATGATGAATTAGTTGAATACTTTGTTGGGGGCAAAGGCATCCCAGCATGTGGGATACCAGTTAGCCCATTGTATTTTTTCTTAAGCTCCAATTGGAGATATATTTTCTAATAATCTGGGCACTGTAGAGTGTCTTTCCCAATGCAAATGAGAATTGCATTAGGTTTGGAGGAAGGAGGTACTCAGACAGTGTGAAAGCAAAGTAGAGCTCAATTTAAATTTTACTGCTCTTAAAGTTGTATTAACGCTCACCCCAATTCTACCCCCAGCACTACCATCACCCAGGAACTTTCTAGCTCATACAATAGAGTCTAGATTTCAGAAAAACCCAAACCATAGAAGCGATAAGAAAGGCAAAAACAGCTTCAAAGCATACATTATTATGTTATTGGCTATGGTAGCCCTACAAACCAACAGGAAGCATTTGTATTTTGTTTGCAACTTTATTTTTGCCTGTGACCTTGAGATGATTTACAAGAGCTGCGATATAAGTAGTTAGGAAAAGTTTTAAGCTTCATGCAAAACAGTAATTGAAAAATAGCTGTGTGAATTAGAAAGCTGAATTATTTCCTACTGGAAAGTGTATATTAATCTTTGTGGTTGTTGGTTAAGACAATGCCAAGAGTTTAGGATTGGTGTCACTAAAATGTCTCCAGCTTGATTTTCTGTATGCAGACACGGCACAAGAGATTCCTTTCCTTCCACTCTCACATAACTTCATTCAAAATAATGAAGCAAGTGAAAAGTCACCTATCGGGCTTTTTCCCATGGCTCTCACAACCTCACATGGAGCAGCGACAACTTTGCAGAGACTTCTTTGCCACACGACCAGAGGATATATTCTCCAAACTGAATCCCCCACATCATTTTAGATAAAAGCTAGACGGGCCCACACGAGCAAAGAATTCGCTGTCTCCTATACACAAACCATGTTTTCAAAGAAGAAACAGAGGACTAAGCCTTGGTATATATAAGCTGTCAACATGTCAAATTTTTGCTGTCGTTTTATTGTTGCTTAAAAGCAATTGCAAATTCCATTGTTTTTCAAATTTAATTTATCAAAGTCATTACATCAACTAATATTATTTTTTTTACCAGACGGCCAATATAATATTTATTTTTACTTTTTATCAACGCATTTTCTTGTTTATTACATCTCTGTCTAGTACCTGTGCCTTCTGTGTTGTCATAAATTAGATATAAGCATTTATTCTTTACATTTAGCTAATTACCTTTGCGTGCGTATATGTCATGTGTGGACACACACTTATCAAGGTGCATGTATGATCATGGGACAACCTTTTAGACTTGATTTTCTTCTTGCACCATGTATGTTGAGCCACCACGGGTTGAACCCAGGCCCTCAGTCTATGTGGCAAGCACCTTTATCCACTAAGTCATCTTGCCTCTGAATATCTGGGATTTTTTAATTAACATAATTCTTGGAGTCTTTTTTCCTGTTTTTTTTTTTGTTTTTGGGGGTTTTTTTTGGGGGGGGTTGTTTGTTTGTTTGTTTTTTTGTTTGTTTGTTTTTGTTTTTTGAGACAGGGTTTCTCTGTGTTGCCCAGACTGTCCTGGAACTCGCTCTGTAGATCAGGCTGGCCTCAAACTCAGAGATCTGCCTGTCTCTGCCTCTAGAGTGCTGGGATTAAAGGTGTGCACCACCACTGCCTGGTTCAATTCTTGGAGTCTTTAAAATAAGGAAATAGGTAGCAATGCATTTCATCTACACTTATAAAATAATGGCTTTACTGTCATGAATGCCTTATCTTCCCTTCTTCCATTTTCTTTGTTATTCATTTCATTTACTGAAAATGTCCTAGACATGCTTTTTTCCCCAAATCCTACCTCCTGTCTGAAACATTTGGGGGTTGTGGGTGTTGGAAAGAGGATATGGAGGGGGTGAATGATGCAGTTATACTATGATATAAAAAGTAATAATTTCTATAGAAGGATTTTTAGGATAAAGTGGGTGTTGTTTCCTACTGACTATTTTGTTCCAAATTCCATATTACTGATTTTTTTTTCACTTAACTTTTCCCTCTATCCAATTTTCTCCAAGGCCAAAGTGCCACTCTCAAAGTTATCAACATAGTTCTTTGTTCTGTTCCACAGAACAAAACAAGTAACAGAATAACAACATCAATGCCGCCACTCAGAATTGTGGCGAGTGACATTTAGACAAATAACCACACTAAGCCACCCAGAATATTCTTTTTCCATAGTGTGATTATAACTAGATGTAATTTGGTTCCAGTTTTCATGTTTAGTTTTAAATATTAGTGCTTAATTTAAAATTGGTATTACATTCTTAGTGACAGAAAGTTGGCATGGTTGCAATGTAAAATCTAAACAGCAAGATGCAACATGGAGTAACCAGAGAAACCAAGTGTAAAAGGACCTTACATGGGAGTTTTAGAGTTAATAAAGAGCAGAATGCAGGTGATATGAAGTGGAAAAGAGAATAATGGGGAGGGGCGTCCCAACTTCAAAAGTGGGATGTGTAGCATGAGTCTTAAAAGTTCTTATTAATAAAATCAAACCTGAGGCCAGTTATTGGGGTAAACACTGGAAGGTCAGAGAGACAGAATAAGCCACAGCTATCTCACCTCGCTGAATCCTCAGCTGGTCTTGTTTCCTCAGACTGGATGCCCTGAGCCCTCATCCAGAATGGGTCTCAGCTGAACTGCTGCTAGAAGCCTGAATGCTTAACCAGGCCAAATGTTTCTCCAGGCCAAATGCTTCTCCAGGCCAAAGGCCTCTCCAGGGCAAATGCCTCTAGTTTCTGGTCCTCACGCCTTATATACCTTTCTGCTTTCTACCACCACTCCCTGGGATTAAAGGCTGACTTTCTGGGTCACCATGCTTGGGTGTATCCTTGAACACAAGAATTTCTGCCTCTGGAATGCTAGGATTAAAGGCGTATGCTACCACTGCCTAACCTCTGTTTCATATTGTGGCTGTCCTGTTCTCTGACCCCAGATAAGTTTATTAGCATACACAATATTTTGGGGAACACAATACCCCCACAGGGATGTTAATTCTGGGGAAAGGGAGACAAGTAACACCAAGGTTGATTGAAGGAATTGTATTAGTTTATATTTACCTATATATAATACATGTAAGTGTATGAGTGTACATACACACACACACACACATACACACATACATCATAAGGAAGCTATTACTTGGGCTGACAAGGTTCCACACATGAACTATACATTAACAACAACAACAAAAAAAAACAGTACCAACCCAAGAAAACCTCCCTTTGAGGGGTTTGTCAGAAAAGTACAAGTGACTTCCAAACTAATATAGATTATCATCACTATATTGCTTGGTTATTTCTCAAGATTGAGGGTGGGCACCTATTACCAATGACACCTGTAGCATGAATCTTAAAATGTCTTATTAATAAAAACAAACCCAGAGCAAGGTATTGGTGTGGTGGTATTGTGTTCCCCAAAATATTGTGCACCCTAATAAATTTCTGGGGTCAGAAAACAGCCAGCCACTAGATACAAAGGCTAGAAAATGGTGGTACTCACACCTTTAATCCTATCATTCCAGAGACAGAAATCCCCCTGGATCTCTGTGAGTTCAAGGCCACATTGGAAACAGCCAGGCATGGTGACACACCTTTAATCCCAGAAAATGAGCCTTTAATCCCAAGGAGTGATGGCAAAAACAGAAAGATATATAAGGCGTGGAGACCAGAAACTAGAAGCATTTGGCTGGTTAAGCATTTGGCCTGGTTAAGCTTTCAGGCTTTTGAACAGCAGTTCAGCTGAGATTCATTCTGGATGAGGACTCAGAGGCTTCCAGTCTTAGGAAACAGGACAAGCTGAGGAACTGGTGAGGTGAGGTGGCTGTGGCTTGTTCTGGTTCTCTGATCTTCCAGCATTTACCTCAATACCTGGCTCAGGTTTGTTTTTATTAATAAGAACTTTTAAGATTCCTGCTACATATTGGGGTGAACTCTGAATGATCAGAGAAGCAGAACAAGTCACAGCTTCCTCACCTCACCAATTCCTCAGCTGATCCTGTTTCCTCAGACTGGAAGCTTCTACGTCCTCATCCAGAATGAATCTCAGCTGAACTGCTAAAAGCTTACAACCTTAACCAGCCTAGTTCCTGGTTTTCATGCCTTATATACCTTTCTGCTTTCTGCCCTCACTTCCTGGGATTAAAGGCTCTTGCTACCATGCCTGGCTGTTTCCAGTGTGGCCTTGAACTCACAGAGATCCGGATGGATTTCTGCCTCCCAAGTAATAGGATTAAAGGCATGTGTACCACCATTTTCTGGTCTCTATCTCTAGTGGCTGTTCTATCCTCTGACCCCAGATAAGTTTATTAGGATGCACAATATATTGGGGAACATGATATATCACCACAGACACCACACAATTCACGACTCAGATCTGAATCAAAGCCTCTTCCATGTTGTCTAATATTCATGGTTCTGGAAAATACTATGCAAGTTACCAAGGCTGAGAGGCAATTAAACAGCTGGAACAATTAGGAAGCACCACACCAACATGGCAAGGTGTGCATAAAAGGGCAATAAGTGGCACCCACATGTGGGTGGCAATAACAGCTGTCTGATTTGACTTAAGACCCACTAAAAAGGAAGAATATCATGCCTGGTACTAGAAGCCTAGACAGCTTTCTGGGGCAACTGAAGTTATGAACCTTAGAAAAGAATCTACTACTTGACTTGCTTAGGCCTATATAATTCCTCACTACATTCTAATTCTTACCCTTAGACCTACAGATCACTCCTCGCCAAAGAAGCTTCTCTTACAGCAAATGGGGACCATGACAGAAAACTACAACTGGACACAATGCAGAGATCAAAAGATTGTGAGGAACCCAGTCCCAAGGGATACAGCTATGGCAGAGTCACAGCATCAGTGACTCAGGGAACATCGTGGAAGAGGGGAGAAAACCGTCTCCATAGAAATGGATGAATAAACAAGACTGGAACAATAGAAATTTAAATGGACGTATTCCTCACTCCTAGGCCAGATTTACAGGCAACCGTTCGGTATTGGGAGAAGGATAGTTAACCTCTCCCAAGGGTGAGCCTCCTTGTTTATCAGAAGCTTTTGGAGAGCCTGCTCCAAGGCCACCTCCAGGGTATGAAAAAAAATCCATGAAGGTGGCAAGGGCTTAGGAAAAATTCTTGTCTGTCTGAGGGTTAGACTTTTTCTATGAGGGGAAAAATAAGGAAACACACACGCATTCTACTGGTAACTTTCTCTTTTACTTCCTTTAAAAAAAAATCACATTACTGGGCAACAGACCAGGAGCAGAGAGCAGTAGACCAGAGACATTTGTAACCTTAAGAGGTCCACACTTAGTGAGCTACTTCTCTGCTAGCTGGGCTCTATGTCCTAAATGCTCTTTGACCTTCAAAGTAGGGCTAGAAGCTGAGGAGCCAGTGTTCAAAATATGAATCTGTGGGGTAACATTCCCATTCAAACCGTAACAAAGAAAAATCCCACTGAGTATATGCATGTTCTACTAATCGATAAGATCTTTCCTGTTTGGGAACTCATTTTTACGGATAATCATGTATTAGTCTTCATGTCATTTTGGTGATGATGATGCTCATAGGTTCCACTCTTTTTTTTTTTTTTTTTACCTAGAGACTATGGATCTCCATTGCTTAAGTCATTTCTTTGCAGGGTAGTCGATGCGTAGCAAGAACATATTAACCACACTTTCTGGATTGAAGTCTTGGTTCTGAAACTTTCCAGACTTATCAATCTGGTGGGTCACTTACCCTCAGGATTTCAGGTCTATCATCCAAGGGGAAAGAGTGGTTGCAGTGAGTACATTTGTTGTCATATGATACCAATGACAAGTCCTAATTCCTTATAAATGTAAATGCTATAATCAGTACTCATTCTCCACTGACCCAGTGTCCTGTGGATAACATAATGATGACATCATCATTCCTCAATTGCTCCACAACTTTGGAAATTCCACCATCCTTTGTCTTCCTTCCAGCCCCAGGCAACATGAAATAGTAAATAAACCACCTAAGGCCAGAAAAGAGGCCATCATGCTGCGTTGTTACTAAATTTAAAAGTTAGCATGCTGTGAAATTTTTATAACAGTCGTTTTCAAAGCTTGAAAGCCACACAAATTTGTATTGAGAAAGACATACTCAAATGTTTCTTACATATGAAGGTCAGTTTGATATTTTTTTTAAGACAATAGTGTGTCAGAGGTAGGGATTTTTCTGTGATTCCTTCTGTGGAAAAATTTCTCTTACCATTTAAGCTGTTAATAGCAGAATTGAGCCCACAGCACTTAGAGGATTTTGCTCTCAGTGATCAATTATTTACAACCCAGACATTTGAAACAAATAGAATGGAGGATTTATCTAAGTAGATAATTTTTAAAATTCAAAAGAAGTACAAACTTTATCATTAAATCTACCTGATGTAATAGCCTATTCTACATTTCTTTTTTTTTGTTTTTGTTTTTGTTTTTGTTTTTCGAGACAGGGTTTCTCTGTATAGCTTTGCGCCTTTCCTGGAACTCACTTGGTAGCCCAGGCTGGCCTCGAACTCACAGAGATCCGCCTGGCTCTGCCTCCCAAGTGCTGGGATTAAAGGCGTGCGCCACCACCGCCCGGCCGAATTCAGGATTTTATGTTCCATTTTGTATCTAGTATACTTATTGGCTTTAGGGTTTACTTATTTCTTGTTCTTGTTTCATTGCTTTTTATTCTGAGAAGGAAGCTGAGTTTTAAGAACACGTAATCAAATTAGACACATTTACAGAGTTGGCAGTGATACTGAGACGGACTTAGCCCAGGTACATAGTGACTGGGTTTGAAAATGTTTTCTGTTCAGTTTTGTGTTTTTATAAGATTCCCGAATGTGCGAATGAGTGGATCTCTGCATCTGCATTTTTGTGTTTTTATAAGATTCCCGAAGTGGGTCTCTGCATCTGCATTTGTTTCTTATTCCTTTACTTAGGCCCTTTTCCTTCTATTGGTTTGTTTTGTCCTATTCCAGTTTGTACGGTTTTTCTCTGTATCTGTTTTAATTTACTACTGTCCCTTCGATCTGTTTGTTCTCCAATAAGAGAGAGAAAGGGGGTGGATCTGGATAGGAATGGAGATGGGGAGGGGCTGGGAGGAGTAGAGGAAGGCAAAACTGTAATAGGTATATATTGTATGAAAAAAATCTATTTTCAGTAAAAGAAAAAAAGTATTTCTTATTTTTAACTAGACATGGTGGCACACACCTTTAATTCCAGCACTCAATAGACAGAAGGTAGGAAGGTTTCTGTGAGTTCAAGGTCTAACTACATAGTAAGTTCTGGACCAACCAGAGGTGTACAATGAGATCCTGTTTGGAAAATAAATAAATAAAAATAAAAGATGTCGTAATGACTTATTTGTCTTCATAGACTTTTGGGCAACAATAACCAAGGTGATGCCTATGAGTGTTAGTATGTCAGTTGCATGGTGACTTATTTCGCCTTACATTTTGTTAGAGCTGATTACTCATTTTTCTTCAAATCTCAAAGCCATTGGCAGCAAGTGCTTTTACAGCACAGAATTTACTTTCCCCCTGGTGTACACTGATGAAGGACATTTTCATTCAGTAGCTTTCTTTTATCCACACAGGAAATAGCTAAGATGACCTTTCTGCTCTAGAAAGTTATGCATTTTGGCAGGTGGCACACACTCAAACACTCCAACCACAAGGAACAGACAAGTGCACACTGCTCTCCTGAGGCATGACATTACTCATAGTGCTTAATCATAGTCACGAGTCTGTTGCTACGTGTCATTCAGAACATCAGAAAAGCAGAAGGGCTGTGCTGTGTGTCCAGTGGAAATCCTCAGCAAGAAACATCATCCACAGCTGGCTGGTTGATTGATGGATGTAAAAATTCATGTCCTGAGATGCTTTCTCCTTCTGTCTTTGTTATCTTCTACCACATTCAGCTCTGCCCCAAACATAACCAGAAACTATAGGATTCATTAAAAATAAACAAAGAAAACTCTGGATGGCTTCTTTGCTCTATGTTCTATAGGCCAAAATGTGTCATGACCATAGACTTCAGAAATCTTATAATCTGGAGAAACTTCACAAGTGCACATTCATTGAAGATAAGCTCTTTGCTTCCTGTGGACAGTATACTGCCTCCATTGGTAATACTGCTACCTTGATTTTGGCTAAAATCAACCAGGGACAAAGAAAAAACTCTTTCCACCTCTTCTACCTCCACCCACCCACACACTACTTACCTGAAACAAGGTTATACATTGTAGTAGTTTGGCTTCCATGCTGAAGATATACATGATGATAATCCCCCTGTCTCCAATGCCCTCCCCTTTCTTCTCCTTCTTTCCTTTGTCACACTCTCTCATCCTTATTTTGTGGGAACACTGAATTTGCAATTTCCTGATTAAGGCAATTCAGAGAGGCACACCATCTGATTTCAAACTCTCCTCAAAGTTGTTTACCAAAATTATATTGTAAAACGACACAACTCTCTTCCCAAGGGAAACCCAGTCAATTTCAGTTTCTTCATCTTCCTTATGAACCATTGAAAACTTGAGAAAATAGGATGAGGCCTTAGATTACATGAAACAGTAAGAATTGTATATCCAGCAAGAAAAAATAACAGAGATAACTGAAATTTTTAAGGGCTTGTCAAACTAACCTCAAATGTTTCAAACCTTCAAAAACTCAGAGGATTTTGTGGTTTAAGAAACCAAATCAATAGGGGCTTACCTTCAAGCTCTGGGGAGCAACCAAGAGCAATAGTGCAAGCCTATAAGATTGGGGGCTTATGGAATCCTGCTGACCAAGAACTCCAAGAGAGTTAACCCATTCCTTACACTGGGATTTTTATTTGTAGCATATGTTTTCTGAAAGAGGAACCTATTGTAGGGTGATTACATTTAAATTCTTTTTATGTATGTATAGACATATACTTTAGGAAGTCAGGAAGTCCCACCCTTTGCTGAGGAGGTACTGGCAATAAACACCTACTAGGATAGGGAGAATCAGTTTTCTTCACAGCTATGACCCTTGAGTGTTTAATCGCATTCGAGTAGATGGCCCAACACTGATGTACATACTGGCATGGCTAATAGCAAGTTGATTCCACGAGGTTTTTAAAATAAAGAACATGTGAAATAGGGTGGGGATCATGGTGTTTGGGAAGGAACAGTGTAATTTGGGATAGAGGATGAATTGGAGGGTAGGGAATACACAGTACATGAATGCATGTAATTCTCAATTGATAAAACCAAGTCATATGTTATATTGTATTATAGTTGTTGTTAAATTAATTCTTCAATACTTTTACATCTCATTGAGATTAAACTCTGTGCCTACATGAGTAGTTTATGTCTTAAGTAGAATGCTTGGCTTAAGGATCTCTTCCAACTCTGGCTTATTTGGTGTTACAAAGTATATGCATTTCTCAAATTAGAGTCTCTCTTTTTTTCTGTCTCCCTCTTACATTTCAAATAATCACTGTTTTATACTGTCTGTGTCTCTCACTCCATTTCTACTTTATTAGTGAATATGATAAATAATGTGGTATATATTTATATAAGATGAATTAACCTAAGTTTATTCTATTATACACAAATATTTGGAAAACTCAAAGGGACAAACAGTGCATGTCCTCTCTTATGTGGTGGACCTCATTTCTAAGTGTTATAAATGTACACTTATATAGGAGCAAGTGTGGGTAGAGGTGAGGAAACTATAAAGGGGCCCGTGCAGTAGAGAAAGAGGAGAGGTGTAGAAAGAACTTAAACATATGTGATATGAAAATAGAAAGAGAAATATTGCAGGTGGAATAGCACAGCAGAGCTGAAGACTGGAGGCCAAGGAGACGTGAGGAAGAAATGGGGGTTGTGGAGAATTAGCCAAACTGAGTTTCTACAAAAAATATCATAAGGAGACCTGCTACTTTTCATACTAGGTAAAACATAAAATAAAATAAACTTATAAAACCAAAGAGCCTTCAGAGCCTTAAAATATAGACATTCCTAGGATGAGAGGCAAAAGTATTGGAAGCAGAGAGCAAAGCTTAATGCATTGAAATTACCACTGGAGTGATTTCTGTAATCACAGAAGAATTAGGCTACTGTAGAGTCAAGAGATGGGTAAATTAGACTTTGCGTAAATCTCAGACCACGCTTCATAAGTAGTAGGTTAATAGTATATCATTAACTAGTCTGTCTACTGTCAAAGGGGAGTTAACCTGTAAGCATTTTTATTCCATTAGTCTCTAATAGTTATCTTTCTTTCTCCTATGGTCACCTGCAAAGACAGGTATATTCTCATTCAAAATTGATGTCAGATGCAGAGATAGCATCAGACACACAGGAAGAGGACATGAAAAGTTTTACTACTTACATAATGAGGCACTCTAGAGAGAATGTGGTCTCCCAGGTATCCGAAAGTAGCCTACTAGAGCAGAAAGAATAGTGGGCTTTGGATCTTCATGGTGGTTCAGAGGTAGAGTCAAGATAAAGGATTGCTTAAATATGTAAGGGTTTAATCTGTTTGAACTTCCCACTGGCTACAAATGAGGAAAGAGCCATACATGTGTGCTTATATGAGAGTATGTGAGGTTAGAGACCAGGAAACTAAAACTATGAGATAGAGAAGTCATTTCATAATAATACCAAGAAAATCTTGCTTATCATAGATCAGAAGCAAACATGTCATAGTGGCTTGGCCAGCAAGATATAAAGATTGTCTCAACTCTTTATCCAATTTAGGGCAAGAAAATGAGGGGCAAGAGTGAATAGGAAAACATGGTTTTAAAATTTGTTATAAATTAAAAATAAACATTTGATGCCAGCCTCCAGAATACTTTCATGACTGAATCAACTGAATTTTCCAGATTATGGATTCAGGAATCGTACAGTTTTAAAAGACAATGACATGCATAATTATATATTACCAAGAAATTTTGTCAATTTCAAAAATAATATGGTATGATATTCAAAACTAATATGATACACCACATCAATGTAGCAAACCTTTACATCATTTTTTCTCTTTAAGGCCATGAAGTATGTGAATTTCTCATGATTCTGCCCCCCACCCCCGTGTGTGTGTGTGTGTGTGTGTGTGTGTGTTCACTAATTTCTTTCTCTATCTTTGTCTCTCGCCTCATTTTCCCCTTATCAGAGAACATTGTACATGGTGTAAGCTTTTCCTATCACATGCAAACATACACAAAACTCAAAAATACGAACACTGAGTGTTCATTCTCTATGTGGGGGGTCCACACTTCCAAGGGTTATATATGTCTACTTATATGAGAGTATGTGGGGATAGAGGCCAGAAAATTAGAAAGAGGGTCTTTAAGTGGTACCCCAAAAATTACGGCTATCAGAGATAAGAAGCAGATGTGCTGTCATTGCTTAGCCAGTGATACATGAAGGAAATTTACTGAAAATTCTTCACAGAGTTTCCTACGGGAGCTGGGGAGTGCAGTAGAATATTATTTTAAGGTGTGTTACTTTTGTTTACGTTGCATGTTTAACTCTGTGAACCTGTGTTACTTTGCCTGTCGTAAAACACCTGATGGTTTAATAAAGAACTGGCCAATAGCAAGTCAGGAGAAAGGATAGGTGGAGCCGGCAGGCAGAGAGAATATATAGAGGAAGAAATCTGGGCGGAGGAAAAAAAGAGATCCAGCAGCCTGAGAAGGAGAAGGACTCCAGGGGCCAGCCACCCTGCTACACAGCAAGCCATAGAGTAAGATTTACAGAAGTAAGAGAAAGGGAAAAGCCCAGAGGCAAAAGGTAGGTGGGATAAGTTGAGAAAAACTGGCTAGAAACTAAGCCAAGCTAAGGCCAGGCAATCATAATTGAGAATAAGCCTCCATAATTGATTTATTGAGGAGCTGGTGGCGGGCACCCCAAAAGATTAATTAAAAAAAAAACAGGGGAGGAGGGAGGCATCAAATAATCAAAGAGCTGTTCTGGCTCCTTTCTGGTGTCTGTGAAGCCTGAAAGACTGTCCCTGAAGCTGCTAAGGGCAACATATCCCAATCGAGGGACTTCTGCTAAACACTTTTTCACTAAAAGCTACTAGGCAACAAACTCATTATCATGTAGTCAAGCATACTTCTAAGTGAATGAGATGCTTCCATGGCAATATGAACAGAGCTATCGATACAGTTAAATACACGTGGCTACATCACTAAGATTCACCAGTATTCTGAGCATGAGTTAATAATTCAGCTGTTTTGACTGTCGATTTTATCATTTGTAAATATTTTTAGGACGATTATAGGAATCACAGCATCGTTTAACATTATTTCTCTAGTTGTTAACGTATACTTAATGAGAACCTGCCACCTCCAAATACTGTGCCAGTTGCTCTGAAATATATGGTGGATAAAGTAGATAAAATCACCAACCTCGCTTTATTTATTTTCTAGTTTAAACAAATTTCTCCATATATCACAAAGATGAGTAAATATTAGTGCAAGCCTTTGTATTTCGAGTCCACCTGACTCAGCAAATATTAGCATACACCCTATGAGAAGGTTTATGTTTCATTTTCTCTTTTGTTGTCATTGGGGTATATTAAGTGTGAAACACATTTTGACATTTTCATACCTGTATGTAAATCGCTTTGATTATATTTGCTCCATCTGCTATACCCTCATGACGTAAATGTGGAGCATTAAAAACAAAGAGCATGTAGTTTCAGTTGAGCTGTGTTGCATTTTATATATAACTTGAGAATCATTTCAAATAATAAGAAGTAAGCAGAATGGATCAGCAGAAAAGGGCAGTTGCTGCCAATCCTGGCAACCTGAGTTTGATCCCTGGAAACTACATGGTGGAGGACAGAACAGATTCCTGCAAGCGATCCTTTTGCTTACACAAGCACACTGTGGGACAAGCATCCCCCCATATAAACATGCCCCTTACACATGCATAAATGTAAAAACATAATAAGTTAAATATTAGATATACAGAAGATTATGCAATAAAGGTATTTAATTCTTACGACAAGCTCGGGTGTCAGAATTCTCAGGACAAGGCTTAATGATGTCATGTTGGCATCACTTCACTTCTCTATGATATAAGCTGAGATGCAAAGGATAGCGTGCATTCTGCACAGAAGAATAGGGACAATGTTAGTGGCTTAGGTAAACTGTAATGCACTCTTTGGAAGTGAAAAAACAAAATTGTTGCTACAAAGAAAATTGGCCAGGAAAAAAAAGTTAGAAATAGATGATCAGTGTCCAAACTCACAGTATCTGTCATAAGATTTATGCCTATTCTATATCATTATTTTTAAATGTCACAACTAACTTCTTAAGTTATAAATAGAAATATTTGTTTGACAGTGTAGAAAGTCATCCTTGTATTCTGCAGATATTATTCTGCAACTCTCATGTTTCTGTTAGCTGTGATTTTTGTGCTTATTTGGATATTTTTTTTAAGATTTTATTTTATTTTTTATTATGTATACAGCATATATGACAGCAGGCCAGAAGAGGGCACCAGATCTTATTACAGATGGCTGTGAGCCACCATGTGGTTGCTGGGAATTGAACTCAGGACCTCTGGAAGAGCAGTCAGTGCTCTTAACCTCTGAGCCATCTCTCCAGCCCGTGGATATTTTTTTTGAAGTGGATTTAATCCAAAGTTGCGGAGAAATTTCACAATCAGTCAAATTTTAATTCCTTAGAATTATCAATGAAACAGTGTCTTCCAGACCATAGTATAACTGGTGCACCTACAAATTCACAGAGAATGTGGCAGCATGCACAGGGCTGCATAGGCTCAAGCCAGACAGGGTCATTGTGAGCTGTGAGAAAGAAACACACACCAGGTCCAACCCTTAACCAAGAAGATATCTAAAGCTGACAACATCTTGCAAAAGACAAATGAGCGTTCTCCAATGGAGTCTCACTGGACATGTTAATCATACTTCAGGATAGGCCCCCAGGCCAACCAGTAGATGGCCCACACAAAATAAACTAAGTGGTATATTTGTAGAATTTTTGTCTCAAATTTCTTTGGGAATTTTTTTGTCTTGTTGGTATTTTGCTTCTATATTTTGGTATTCATTTTCATGGTGTGTAGGGGTGTGTGTGGAGGGTGTGGGTGTGTGTTTCTTGGTTTGTTGTTGTTTGGTTTGGTTGTTGTTGTTTGCTTGTTTATTTTTAAAGAGAGAGGAGAAAGGATAGAATTATGTTGTCGGGAGGATCTGGGAGGAGTTGTGGAAAGGGATAACTCAATCAGAAATGTTGCCTGAAGGAACACTTTTTATTTAAAATTTTTATTTATTTAGTTAGTTAGTATTTATTTTACATCCCATCGGCAGCTTCCCCTCCCTCTTTTCCTCCCATTCCCTTCCCCCTCCTCCCCTTTGCCCCCTCCTCCAATCCACTCCTCCTTCTTATTCCCTCAGAAAGGGCAAGTCTCCCCTGTGCATCAGCAAAGCATGGTATATCAAGTAGTCATAAGACCAAGCACTTCCCCCTGTATTCAGTCTGGGCAAGGCAATCCAGCATGAGAAATAGGTTCCTAAGAGCCAGCTGAAGCACCAGGGACAGCCCCTGCTCCCATTATCCAGAGTCCTGCAAATAGACCACGCTACACAACTGTCTCACATATGAAGAAGACCTAGGTCAGTCCCATGCAAGCTCCCTGGTTGTTGATTCAGACTCTGTGGGTTCCCATGAGCCAGGCAAGCCATTTCTGTGGGTTTTCTTGCAATGTCCCTGACAACACCCCCCACCAAGAAATTTATTTTAATAGAAAAAGAACAATAATTTTTTTAAGATGATAGAAATAAAAAAGATTTAAATCCTATTTACCACAGAATTTGACACCACAGAATCATGAAGGAGCTAACCATGGTTCTGACCGAATCAAACAGCTGCAATACAAGAGTGCATTCATGTAGTTCATACACTGAATTTAGAGATTATCCTAGGAAAGAAGAAAGTGCATGAAGCCTATATCCATCACAGCTTGGCATCATAAACCAAGCCTTTTTTTCTTTGTGTGGCCTTTTATTATTAATATAATATTTTGTATCTTATTTTATGCATAACATGTTGGTATGAAGTCAAATAAAAACATGGTAAAAACTTTCTCCTTTTGCAGGTGAGGATTCTGAAGCAGAGGCATCTGGGTGTATCATCCTTAAACATTTATCAGCGTTACTATGGTACTATACTGGCCTTAGGTTCATAATAAAATAATACAGTAATATCTCAGTGCATAATGTTTGATCAGCTTGCTAGCTGACATTCAAGAAGTTGAGATAATAAGCAGTCTTTGGAGCTCAAAAGCATCCATATAATTCAGCCCTCTGTATCCACTACACACTCATGCAAGAAACTGTAATTAAACACAATGGGTCAATACAAAAAAGACAGAAGATGGCTTTCTGGGAAGAAAATTTTCAGCTGAGAAGGAGGACAGAGGGAGATCATCGCTAAAAATGATTAAAAGAGTTATTATATACATGCATGAAACTGTCAAATAACTTTTTTATTTATTAAGAAATTTCATTATTCATTTTATATACCAATCACAGATCCCCCCTGCACTCCTCCCACCAAACAATTTTTAAATGAGGCAAACAAAATTTATTATAAAACTGAAAGAATTACAGAGAAAAATCATAGAAGAAGCAAGGTTGAAAGTATAAGAAATAGAAACATATAATTCTATTAATCAACCTTGTCAAAGCATGTAACACAGTTACATGTGACAAATGGTAGAAATTCATTCTCCAAACACGAGTGCTGTTCACTTCTGAGTATGATTATGGGGAATCCTCATTCTTGTTTTTTTTTTTTTCCTTTCTGAAGTTTTTTCCAGTTTTTCCATAAAATGCAAATACAGTTTTATTCAGCTGAGAATATAAAACGTAAATGGTTAGAATTTAAAAAAAAAAAAAGCAAGTCTCATTATTATCATTTTTGCCGATTCAGTATCTTTATTTCGTCTTTAATTGTGTGTCTTCAAAGAACTTACATCTTTTTTTTTTTCAGAGAAATACGAGTACAAAGACAATATGGCTGAAAAAATAATTAAGTGTAGGCTTCTTCCAGTGTCCCTGTTCTCTCAGACTTCAGGCTTGCTTGCCAAGGAGGCTTGCCAAGTCCTTTAAGCTAGCGTTTAACCAAAATGAGTCCACTGACCAAGACAATGCCTGGTCTTTCTA
>CABHPH010140682.1:20396-38665 GCA_902168325.1 Peromyscus nudipes | reverse complement strand
GAAGTCCCTGAAAATGACCAAATGCACAAGGCCCCTCCTTCTCTGAGGTTAAATAAGCAACAGGGACAACTGAGGAGCTGCTCATACCCACCTGGCAGAAGGAGAAAATTGCCTCTGGCAAATTGTCCTCTGACCTACATTCACATATGTGTCCACACATACTAAACAAATGTAATTAAAAATAAAACAACTTTAGACATAGGGTCACATGAATGTGAGCCTGTTTTGAGAGGTATAATACACAGGAAAAAGGGCACCTGTCAGTCTGAGCATTAGTGGGTGTGTTCTTCTCCCTTTGAAGATTCCCGTCTCCCTGGGACTTGCTATAAAAACGACAAGTGTGGTGGCACATGCCTTTTATCACAGAACTTGGGAGGAGAGGTAGGTGATCTCTGTGAGTTTGAGACAAACTTAGTTGACAGAGCAAGTTCTAGGCCCGCCAGGGCAACACAGTGAAACTCTGCATCTAAATAAATAAAGGGAGAGAGATGTGCATAAGCATGCGAACTTCTTTTCGCTGTTTGTTTCCCGATTTTGCTGCTGAGAATAATGTCCCTAGACCGGTAGGATCTCAAGCCTGCTGAACCTGGAGCTCACAGAGGTGAACTTTCTTCTCCAAGGGGAAAAGAAAAGGTATCATATCACGTGACTGCAGGCAGCAGGCCAGAGAAGGTTACAGTTCATTGGTCCTTCCTTGTCCTGCATCCTTGTTAGGAATGATGTCTGGAAGGAGGAAGCGCTCAGAAACCTGGTCTCCCTCTGTACCAAGGACCGGCACACTTGTCCTCTCCTCAGATTGCCCCTCCCCCAGCCCCCCTTCACCGACCTTAAGGTTTTTCACTTAATCAGAGGTTCTGGATGGGGTCCACTCTTCTGCCTCTTAGGCCCAAATCATGCTTTCATGAAAACTTCTTTTTAAAAAACATCTAGCAGCAGGTTACCTTATGACTGATTTGTAGAAGGTGGGAAGGGTAGAGAAGCCTTAGTCTGCTATAGGGTTTTGTTCAGAGAAGAAAATGGCTCAAAGAAGCTTTAAAATGAGAGGAAAATGGGATTTGGAATTTCTGTGCATCTGCGCTGGACCTCCCACTCCACTTCACAGAGGACTGTAACAGCGGTATTGATTTGGGCAGGTCTGGAGGCACAGGGACTCAGCATGCCTCCCATGTTTCTCACGCTCTGATCCTCTCCTCCTTCCTGGTTTCCTGTGCAGAGTTAGATGAGAAACTGGAACCTGGCAGATTCTTATTAACATACTTCGTAGCACCATGACAACCAGTTATCATTGCGGAAATCAGTCACTCAGCGCTGTTAATATCTCCCCAGCAACCAATCCAGGCAGAAGCAGCCTATCTGCCATGGTGACAGAAGCCAGAAGCAATTTTCTTGGACTCGGGAGGGTCTGGATCCCCTCCCTTGAAACTGAGGATGCTTTGAGTAAAGCACACGGTGCTCCGCTGCACCACACTGATACTCCAAGCCACACAGTCATCTTCGGGCCAAGACCATGCCTTCTAACAGATCTATCCGTTCCACTCTTGCCTTTACTGGTGCATTCTCCAACAATGCTAAGATAGCCTTGGAATTGTTTATGTCATTCTATTCTTTCCCCTTGGGTCCCTAGTGGCTTTCTTATGCACTTTACTATTCCCTACAAGGACCTCTATGGTCATTTTGGGTTTATTTCCCGAACTCTGTCTCCCCACTACCTGGGCTGTCTGTTCTTCTCAGGAGCCATTTAAGAACCGAGAAATAGGGGCTGGAGAGATGGCTCAGTGGTTAAAAGCACTTTCTCCTCTTACAGAGGACGAGGGTTTGATTCTTAGCTCCAACCTGGTGTCTCATAATCACCTGTAACTCCAGTTCCAGAGGACCCAATGCCCTTTTCTGGTCTCTGCAGGCATTTCCCACACATGGTGTACACACATACATGTAGGTAAAATGCACGTACACATATAATAAAGAGAAAAATACCTTGCTGTTGTTTGAATATGAAATATGCTCCTAGGCTCATGTGCTTGAGTAATTGGTGACCAGCTGGTGGTCCTGTTTTGTTTTTGTTTTGTTTTTTTGTTTTTTCGAGACAGGGTTTCTCTGCGTAGCTTTGCGCCTTTCCTGGAACTCACTTGGTAGCCCAGGCTGGCCTCGAACTCACAAAGATCCGCCTGGCTCTGCCTCCCGAGTGCTGGGATTAAAGACGTGCGCCACCACCGCCCGGCGGTGGTCCTGTTTTGACATACATTTTTCTCTTTTAATTTTTAAAGATAGGGTCTCACTACGTCATTCTTGATGGTCTAAAACTCACAATGTAGCCGGGTGGTGGTGGCACACGCTTTTAATCCCAGCACTGGGGAGGCAGAGGCAGGCAGATCTCTGTGAGTTTGAGGCCAGCCTGGTCTACAGAGCAAGATCCAGGACAGGTACCAAAACTACACAGAGAAACCTTGTCTCAAAAAAACAAAACAAAACAAACAAACAAAAAACCTCACAGTGTAGACTAGGCTGCCTCAAGTTTACAGATATTTGCCTGTTCCTGCCTCCTAAGTTCTGGTATTAAAGACATGCACCACCACACTTGGTTTGGTGCCAGCGTTTAGAAAGTTATAGGAGGATTAGGAAATGGAGCCTCATGGTAGAAAGTGGCTCACTGGGGCAAACATTGAGGTATTATAGCCTGACCCTACCTCTTGTCTTCACACTGATTCCTGATCTCGCCAGATGTGAGCAAGCAGTCACAGATTGCTGCCACCATGCATCCTCTGCCATGATGGAATGCACCCTCAAATCATAGCCAAGTAAACCCTCCCACGCCTTAAGTTGCTTCTTGGTCAGAACAGTGAGAGAAACAATTGATAGACAAGTGAGGAGCTGCTGGTGTGGCTCAGTTGGTAGAGTGCTTGCCTAGCATGAGCAAAGCCCCGGCTTTGACTTCCAGTACCTCATAACTGGGAGCGGTGGTGCGGGCCTGTAATTCCGGCATTTCTCAAAAAAGCAAAACAAATAAACAAAAAACTCATACATGAATAAGAAACGACCATACTCACACAAAACAAAATAAAACTGAGGCGTTCATATTCATTTTAGATGAATTGACTTCAACACAGAGAAAATCAGGAAGATAAAGATGAATACTGCTTAATAATAAAGGAACCAAGGGGCTTAGAGAGATGGCTCAGTGGTTAAGAGCACTGGCTGCTCTTCCAGAGGACCTGGGTTCAAATCCCAGCACCCACATGGTAGCTCGTAACTGTCTGTAACTCCAAGAGCTGACACCCTCACACAGACATACACGCAGGCATACATACATACACCCACGCACCTCAAATAAAATAAAAAAGAATCAGTTCATTAAGAAGACATGCTCCCTTAATGTGCGTGTTCCTACCAGGGCCTTGAAGCGCATGACACAAAATGAACAATACTGAAGAGAAGTAGACAAATCGCAGTCTGTTTGGGGCCTGCATCATCTTCCTCTCAGAAGCCAAGAGACAGTACTAGACACAAAACCTGCAGATACAGGGGAACTGAGTCACACCATCGTGTGTGTAATTGGCGTTTGTAGAGCTTTCCACCCAACAATAGTGAGTATAAACTCATTAGAAGTGCACAACAAAATTTTATCCTTAGCCTGTATTATAAAGCAAACCATACAAAATAATCTATGACCACAACACTGCAAAAAAAAATCCATAGCAGTGAAGTCTCCAAACATTTAGCCATTAAAAATAATAATAATAATAATAATAATAATAGTAATAATAAAGTTCTAAATAATCCATGGGTCAGAGAGGAAGTCTTAAAGGCAATTAAGTCTTTTAAACAGAACAACAATAAAAGCATGTCAGAACCCGTGGGACCACATAAAGGAGTGCCCGGAGCGAAGCCCGTGGTATTAGTGGTTGTATAGGAAAAGTCATCAGAAGAAGCAATTAGAGAAAAGCTTACCGGGAGGGAGAGGTGGGGACTCCTGGGGATGGGAGAGGTGGAGTACACGTGATCAAAGTACATTGTTTACGCAAACAAAATCGTCAAAGACTAAATAAAAGACACTCTATTTTAAATGAATGATAAAAGCGTAGATCAATAAAACCAGAAATGGAAAAACAGAGAAGAATTGCTGAAACAGAAAGTGGCTTGAGAGGATCTTTGTGCACATCTGTGTTCGTGGAAGATGTCCCTCTGTGGTTCATATTCCTGTGCTGGCCTTTCCTGGTGTAGTGTCAAGACTGCTGACTTTAGTTGATGAGTTGGAAAATATTCTTGCCTCTTCTACTGGAGGAGACTGTACAGATGCGTCATTTCTTCTTTTAAAACACTTGTTTATTGTTGTTGTTATTTTGTATGTGTGTGTGATACATGCACATGAGTGTAAAGGTGTATACGCCCGTGCCCACATATGGAGGCCAGAGAAAGCCAGCAGCGTCCCATTGCTCTGTGTTATTTTCTTAGGACAATGTCTCTCATTGAACTGGAAGCTTGTCATTCCAGCTAGGTTGGCTGGCCAGTGAGCTCTTGGGATCTGCCTGTCTTTGCCTCCAATGCTGTGGCATTACGAGCACATCTAGCCATGCTGGGATTTTTATGCAGGTGCTGGGATTCGAACTCAGGTCTTTGTGCTTACAGCCATCGAGCCATCTTTCCAACCCCCTATTTTAAGTTTTCTTTAAATATTTGGTAGCATTTGCCAATGAAACCATCCTGGTCTGGAGACCAGTTTAATATGAATTCCATGTCTTTAAGTAGTGAGGAGTAGGTTGTTTATTTTTATCATGGGTGAGTGTTCGTTGTTTGTAGCTTTTTTTTTTTTTTTAAGATTTATTTATTATATAGCGTTCTGTCTGCATGTATGTCTGCAGGCCAGAAGAGGGCACCAGATCTCATTACAGATGGTTGTGACCCACCATGTGGGTGCTGGGAATTGAACTCAGGACCTCTGGCAGAGCAGCCTGTGCTCTCAACCTCTGAAGCATCTCTCCAGCCCTTGTTTGTGGCTTTTAAAGTTGGTTCACGAGAGCACGTGAGACCATGTGCATGAGGAGCAGAAGAAACAACAGAACTGGAAAAATCAAAACCTGAAAAAGAGCAGAAAAGCAACCCAAGAGCGGGCACTCAACTACTCACCCCCGTGGCCAGCTATGGTCACTGGGGCTCTTGAAAGCTCTGTGCCAACCTCTGCACCTATGCTTTAGGGTAATAGCCCCCGATAAATTACCTGTGTTCTAACCTAACCCTCCGGGAAGCAGTGAAATTAAACAAGAGTGGAGACAAGTCTTTGCCAAGAGGGCTGGTATAAAATGACCAAGTTTACCACTTCCAGGAGCCAAAGCTAAGACTTTCGTTCTTTTGTTTTTAATATGGGAACTATTCTGATATGTTTGCACACTATGGAGGCTATCCAGTGCCAATAGGAAGATAACAACTCAGGGAAGCATGGTAGGGAGGAGAGACTTGCTAGAGCTGTGCTCCTGAATTTGCTTGTGGCCTTGCTTCTTAGCAGTAAACAACCCTTCCCAGATTGCTCCAGTCATCCCTGTTTCTGTCGGTGGCACAGTTCTCTCTGGAGCCAACAGTTCTCTAAGCTTAGGTCCGGCTCTCCTTTCTTCTGTCTCCGCGGGAATGCAGACAGTTGCCACATTCTATCAGCTCACACTTCACCTCTCTCTCAAAGGTCTCTCCTTTCCACTTGCTCCCTCGTTCTGTCCAACTTCAGGCCCTTACAGCACCTGCCGAGAATTCCAGCAGTTATGAAGCACAGTCAGGAGGATCAAGAGTTCAAGGCCATCCTCGGCTCCTTAGTGAGGTCAAGTCTGATCTGGGCTACCTGAGACCCTGCCTCAAAAAAACTGGGTAGATAGTCTTAGCTCCCGCCAAAAGCCTCGGCCGTGGCAGCAGTTACATTAATAATCACCTGCCGCCAGGTGCCTTCCCACCATCAGCTACAAGACACATGCACCCCTTAAAAGTGTCTTATTAAGCTGGGTGGCGGTGGTGGTGCACACCTTTAATCCCAGCACTCGGGAGGCAGAGCCAGGCGAATCTTTGTGAGTTCGAGGCCAGCCTGGTCTACAGAGCGAGATCCAGGAAAGGCGCAAAGCTACACAGAGAAACCCTGTCTCAGAGGTGTGTGGGGAAGCGTCTTATTAAGTCACCCTCCACTTTATTGACTAAGGCAGGTCTCTTGCTAAAACTGGAGTTCTGCAGTTTGGGCTAGTCTAGCTAGCCAGCTTTCCCTGGGGGATCCATTCTCCACTTCCTGAGCATTAGGAGACAACCATCCCCACCCAGCCTTTATGTTGGTGCTGGGGCCCTGAGCTCTCAATATCACGTCATGTTTGTATGACAAGGGTTTTATCCACCAAGCCACCTCCCCAGCCTCCAAAAGGGGTCCTGAAGTAAGGATTGGGTGCAGGTGAGGAAAGGGAAGGGAAAGGAAAGCCAGTAAGGGGCATGTTGGTAAGGGGCTCTGCTGTGTGCATGTGGGAATCAATCTGCTGGTGGCTGGGTGTGAAGATTCACACCCTTAATCCCAGCACTCAGCAGGCAGAGGCGGGTGGATCTCTGTGAGTTTGAGCTACATAACAAGTTCCAGGACAGCCAGAGCTACACAGGGAGCCCCTGTCTCAAAAACAAACCAATAAAACCTGCCCACCAAGGGAGGAAAATGTGGAAAACGTATTCATCACTCATTTAGCCTTTAACTTGTCAAGGATTGTCTCCCCCCGCCACCCCCCCCCCCCACCCCCCCCCCCCCCCAAAGGACGCTAAATCCCAGGTAATGCAGGGCTGTCTGACGTACAGGTGTCTGGCATTCCAGAAAACAGGCCAGGTGACAGTGGAGTGTTCCCAAGACTTGCATGGGAAGCTCATGACCTGTACTGAGAGGGTCCATTTGTTACTGCAGGTGACTTGAGAATCAGGCCAAGGCACATGAAGGGAGGCACCTCTGGAGTCTACCGCAAAGGTTCTTAACGCCTGTTGAGTTCATGTGTTTTATGTTCACCGTGTGTGTTTGGAACTTCCTTGGTGAGCTTTCAGTTGCCTTGAGGCAGGAGCCATGTATTGCCGTGGCCAGATGGAGTGAAGCTCGGATCTCTACCGAGCATGCTGAGTTACGGCGGAGAACGTGTGAAGAGGAAGGTGGGTGTTAGTGGTCGATGTAGCTGCTGAGAACCAGATGTAAATAAATGTGACTTGCTGAGTGTTACCTTTACCTGTGTCCTCACAAGCAAGTATCAGGGAGAGGATGTGTAGTGATCGTACCTGCCTACGAGAGAATCTTAGCTTCGCTTTTTTCTATTTCCTGAGTAGGTGGGCCAGGCACATGTCCGTGTCCTCCGGTTTTTGAGGACAAGCTGAGCTGAGCGTGGAGGTGCTCCGAGCAATATGAAATTGGAAGCCCAGAACATGCTGGGATTTGGTTGGGTTGTGCATTGATAGCTGGACTCCTCCTTTTCCATGGGCAGCTGTTCGTAGTTACCAAATATAAAAGTTTCCATAGTCTTTGGTACATAATTCTCTTGGTAGATGCTTAGGGGCGGGGCCAGTATGATTGTCCTGCAGAGAACATTAATGATGAGGGGACTTGTGAATCTCAGAAGGCAGAGCAAATGTGACCTAGGATCTGAAAGGAAGGACTGCCTTCTACAAAGAGAAGAGCAAAATACACCTTTGAAAGTGGCAGAGGGTTCTTTCATGCCGGCTGTGCATCTATCTTGCCATTCACCATTTTAGAAAAGACACCTGGGGGAAAAAGGCATATGACACAGGTCTTTAGGCTGCCATGATGGTGCTCTCAGGGTCCCTGTTTGGTCTTCCTTGTGTTTTCTCCTGCCTCTCATCTCAGAGACTCTGGCTAGGCCCAGAGCTCACCCATGCTGCCTCCAGAGACATCTATCTGTGAAAGAGCTAGCTTGAAAACTAACCTTATCTGGCTGTGGTGGCTGATGCTTGTAATCCTAGCATTTGGGAGGCTGAAGCAGGAGGAACAGAGTTCAAGGCTAGCCTTGGCTACATGGGTCTTTGTCTCAAAAACAGACAGAGAGACAGACACACAATCAACACCAACACTAAGGTATCAGGAAAGTGGAGGCTGAGAGGAGAAGGAGGAGGAGGAGGAAGAGGAGGAGGAGGAAGAGGAGAAACTTCCATTGCAGCCTTCATCAGCTGAGGTTGTGACTCAGAGTAGCCATAGAAGTCCTAAAATGGGAAGAAGCAAAGAAGCTTCTTCTTTTAAGATTTATTTTTATTTTATGTGTAACAGTGTTTTGTTTGCACGGAAGTCTATGTATGTATATGTACGTCTTCTGGCCCTCAGAGGAAAGGGTCTTAGATCTTCTGGAACTCGAGTTATATATGGTTGCTATCTACTACGTGGGTTCTGAGAACAGAACCTGGGTCCTCTGGAGCAGCAGCAAATGCTCTTAAGTCACCGAGCCATCTCTCCAGCTCTGAACAAAACAAGAAACAAGGCACTTCCACTTAATGCATGGAGAGGCAGGACTGTCAGCCCTCCCCTCCTCTTCCATCACCTATGGAACAAGTATCAGTCGCAGTCAAATGAGCCCAGAGACAAATACCTCAGGCCTCTCCAACTCTTCCCGGGATTTTCCATTAGCTAAGCTGGACTCTGGTCATGTCTCTTGAGCCTGGAGAACAGCAGCTGCTTGTTTGCATACTTGACGGTACCATGGCAACCATTTCCCACCACAGGGTCAGTCACAGGACTGATGATGTGACCCAGCAACCAATCGGAGCAGAGGAGACCAGCTGCCATGGTGACAAGGCCGGGGACCGGTTCTCTGGAAGGGATGTGGGGGTGGGAGTGCCTCTGAGGAGCAGGCTGACCTGGGCAGAGCCCAGCTGGCTCTCCAGCTGTGTCATCTTAGACCAGGATCCAGCAGGTTCCTCCTGGATAACTCCAGAGCTTCTTATATGTCTGCCTATTTATACTGTTTATGCTTCGAAGCCCATTATCAGGCTGCCTCACTGTATCTTCCTATAATATTTTATATCGTCCCTTAAATACCCACCAAGGATTGGCCAGTGTTCTTTGAATTAAAAAAAAAATTCAGTCCCCCCCCCCACAAACAACAGCAACAACAGAAATAAAGTTAAAAATGAATAAATAAAAATTACACACCCAAAAAGATCCCCCCAGAGACTAGACCTAAACAGATCTGGTCGGGGGGTGGGGTGGGGGGGGGGTGTCTGGAAGCCTGTTTCCCACACCAGCTCTCTGTCAGGTCTGTAAACATGGCCTAGAATTTCACCTAAGCAACTACACTGAAAACTTATTCCCTTGGGGATTCCTGCTCTGGATCTTCCCCTGGCTGCCTAAATTCAGATGTCACATCTCAAACCTCTGTAAGTGTGGAAGAGCCCAATGTGTAAACCAGCCTGCTCTTACTGGGGCTCCTTGAGAGGAGGATGTGGCTGTGCTGAGAAGAAGCAGGGCATCAGAAGGCAAGAAACATGGTCCAGCTCCGCCCTCACCCAGCCTGCCATCAGTTCCCTTCTATAAAGATGGCTGAAGGTACCAAACTGATAGCATTTTATCAGGCCTCCAAAAGGCTCCAATTCTTCGGAAATGAGCAAAGGGGAGACTGAGTATGAGGAACAACATACACACAAGACAGGCAAACAGGCAGACAGGCAGACAGGCAGACAGGCAGACAGGCAGACAGGCAGACACACACACACACACACACACACACACACACCCCAGGACTTCCCATAGAGCTCAAAGTCCAAGGATGTTCGAATGCTTTATATGAAATGACAGCATTTGTATATAAGTATATAAGTTCTGCACATTCTCCCTTTATATGTGAATCATCTCCGGGTGCTTATAATAGACAATACAGTGTAAATAGTTGTCATACTGTATTGTTTAGGGGATAATGGTAAGAAAATCTGTGTGTGTTCAGCATAGACGTAACCACGGTAGGCCTAACTGCATTTTTTTTTTTTTTTTGGTTTTTCGAGACAGGGTTTCTCTGTGTAGCTTTGCACCTTTCCTGGAACTCACTTGGTAGCCCAGGCTGGCCTCAAACTCACAGAGATCCGCCTGGCTCTGCCTCCCGAGTGCTGGGATTAAAGGCGTGCGCCACCACCGCCCGGCCTAACTGCATTTTCAATCTGCACCTCGGAGGCTGATTTCCGTGGTCTCTCCAAAGTCAGAGCCTGCGTTCGGCTTCCCAGAAGAGACCATTGCAAGTGACTCAGGCAGAGGAAGTGGGGAGCCCTCCAGTGGGGAAATGAGGAATTCTCCTTCCACCCAGAACCAGTCAACAAGAGACAGGCATTTTTCCTACAGTGTCTTTAATCCTGCCAGGTTAGGCAATTGTATCCACTTTACTATGTGGAGGAGGACTTGAAGAGCTGAAGTCCTATGTCCATGGTCTCAGCAGAGCCAGAAATGGCCTCGCTGTGGATGGAAATACAGAGCCTACCCACCAGGAACACCCCCACCCCGCTTCCAGGAGGTTCTCCACTATTCTGTGCCTTCAATGTCCCTACCATTCCTCCCTGAGCCAAAATCAATCTCTTCCCTCACTCTGTGCCCTTTTGTTTGTTTGTCGAGACAGGGTTTCTCTGTGTAGCTTTGGAGCCCGTCCTGGATCTCGCTCTGTAGACCAGGCTGGCCTCGAACTCACAGAGATCTGTAGCAGGAATCTTAAAAGTTCTTATTAGGGCTGGAGAGATGGCTCAGAGGTTAAGAGCACTGCTTGTTCTTCCAAAGGTCCTGAGTTCAATTCCCAGCAACCACATGGTGGCTCACAACCATCTGTAATGAGATCTGGTGCCCTCTTCTGGTCTGCAGGGATATGTGCAGATAGAACACTGTATACATAATAAATAAATAAATCTTTAAAAAAAAAAAACAACAAACTAAAAAAAAAAGTTCTTATTAATAAAAACAAACCTGAGGCCAATTATTGGGGTGAACGCTGAATGATCAGAGAGACAGAACCAGCCACAGCCACCTCACCTCACCAATTCCTCAGCTGATCCTGTTTCCTCAGACTGGAAGCCTCTGTGTTCTCATCCAAATGAATCTCAGCTGAACTGTGCTGCTCCAAAGCCTGAAAGCTTAACCAGCCAAATGCTTAACCAGCCAAAAGCTTCTAGTTTCTGGCCCTCACACCTTATATATCTTTCTGCTTTCTGCCTCACTCCCTGGGATTAAAGGCTCGCTTTCTGGGATTAAAGACGTGAGTCACCACGCTTGGCTGTATCCTTGAACAGATGGATTTCTGCCTCTGGAATGCTAGGATTAAAGGTGTGAGTGCCACCATTTTCTAGCCTTTGTATCTAGTGGCTGTTCTGTCTCTGACCCCAGATAAGTTTATTAGGATACACAATATTTGGGGGAACACAATACCACCACAGAGATCCGCCTGGCTCTGCCTCCCAAGTGCTGGGATTAAAGGCGTGCGCCACCACCGCCCGCCTCTCTGTGTCCATTTTTAAACAGGCGAGGCCCAGCTGTCACCCACTGGCAGGGCTTTGACATGGTGTGTCTATGGAGGTTTGGGATCCCTGAAACCTCTCGGAGTTAAACACTGTTCCCCGCCATGTCAGTCACTGGGCTCTGAGAGGAGGATGCCAGAAGTAGAGATGAGAAGAAAATAGTGAGCAAGTCCAAAAAGAAAGGGCTGGGCCCGGATGCAGGCTCTCGAACTTGATAAGTAATCTCACTTTAGGACGCCAGAGCGCAAGTTTCTTTTTGTGACTGTCCCTAAAAGACAAAGGCAGCCAACGGGAGCTAAACCTTTCAGCCCACTCCTTAGTACATATCACGAATGGACCAAAGGCTCCCGGTTAAAATGAGACAAGATCATTGGTCTATTCACTGAGCTCCTAGAAGTACCTATCAGCAATGCTCACATTCTTTCCGGTTCCCCTGTCTGGGCATGTGCAGCATGGACCAGCCATAGGCCTCAGAACTCACTCAGGTGGTTCTGTGGGGAAAGGAGCCTATGGATCCCTGAATTCCCATCCCTCTGGGGCTGAAACCAGGGCACTTATTTATCTGGGTTTGCACTTCTGAGTGATGTCTTTCCAGAATGGGGTGAAAGGGTGGGAAGAACTGATACTTGGGGAAGTCTGCTAGGTTCATGCCAGAAACTAGAGTGTGATTATAATTTCTCCTTCCCCTATAGGCATGGTGGCACACACCTTTAATCCCAGCACTTGGGAGGCACAGGCAAGGAGTTCTGTGAATTCCAAGCCAGCCTGGTCTACATAGAAAATTCTAGAGCAGCCAGAGCTATGCAGAGAGACCTTGTTTCAACAACAACAAGGAGGGAGGAAAAGAGAGAAAGAGAGAGGAAGAGAGGGGGAGAGAGGAGAGAGAGAGAGAGAGAGAGAGAGAGAGAGAGAGAGAGAGAGAGAGAGAGAGAGAGAGAGAGAAAATTTTCCCTTCCCCAAACTGCAGGGGTCCCACACTGTAGGGGGCATTTGGAACCATCAGAGAGAGACTGGGACTGGTTGGGGCACCAGAGCTCCCCTTCTGCTCCGGATTTGAGTCCCTGCTCTTGCAAGCTCTGTGATCCCAGGAACCTTAAATTTGCTGAGCGTCAGTTTTCTTACCCATGTAATGATTATTAAGCCTCGTGGCATCGTGGAAAGAATATAAGGAAACGAAATGTGTAGGTGTTTATTAGCTTCATACTTGGTTCTAAGCAATTAGACGCAGGTTTTGAATACTGCTGCTGAGTGTGCTGGGAAGCACATAAGGCTGAGGACATCACCTCTTGCTCTCCAACTTTGTCATGCCAGTATGAAACTTGTCACACTCTGAGTGGCCCAGTTTCTCCAACTCAAAGTTCTGTGTGTGTGTGTGTGTAGGGGGGTGTCTGATTGAAAATTCCATGACTCCTGGCTCTTGGTCAGCCAGACAACACCAGGGATGGGTTTTCCCCAAGCAGATAGATTTTGTTATATTTCAAGTGCAGAGAAGGGAGAGAGAGAGAGAGAGAGAGAGAGAGAGAGAGAGAGAGAGAGAGAGAGAGAGAGAGAGCAGAAAGAGACAGAATCAGGCCTCAACAGATGAGAATGCTCCATTTCAAACAGCAAAGGATGGGCACTCTCCTACAGGTCGGAGGTCCTGCAGAAGGGAAAGCTAGCTGGGACCTTTTATAGAGGCAGGTAAGGAGCTTGGAACTGAGGGAGTTGATGCATCTTCAGGGGGCTATGTGCCGGCCTGTGGGCCTCTTTCCTGAGACTGTTTGCTCACTGGAGACGACAGGCTGAGAGACAGGCTGTCTCTGCAAACATTCTTTGAGGCTGACTAATGACGGTTGAGCAAGGTCAGCTGTATAATCCCATAGGAATCCTGTTTTTACAACCAAGGCTCCCCATCACCTCTCACAGCCTCTACCAACCCAAGTGAGAATAACTTTCCACTGAGGTAGTACAGTGGCTCCTGTCTTGTCCTGCTCTGGCTGGCCCTGGCAGGTGAGGCTCCAGAGGTGGGGGTGATTAGGCAGTTATAGGCAGAGAGGTTTTAGGAACTTTCAAGGTCAAGCTTACAGTTCCTTTTATTTGTATCAGACTAAAGCCAGTCTCCCCTCTCCTCTGGCTCTCCCAGGCATCACTCACCCTGAGGTACAAATGCAGGCGCACACCTCACCAGGTGTGTGAAAGATGGAGTTCACGACCTCTTGGAGGGGTGGGCTATGCTCAGGTCCCAGGACTGGGTCTGTCCTCTAAGAGTACAAGAATTGCCAGGCGGTGGTGGCACACACCTTTAATCCCAGCACTCAGGAGGCAGAGGCAGGTCGATCTCCATGAGTTTGAGGCCAGCCTGGTCTACAGAGCGAGATCCAGGACAGGCACCAAAGAACTACAGAGAAACCCTGTCTTGAAAAAATAAAAAAATAAACAAATAAACACAAAAAAGAGTACATGAATTGTCCTAGCAGAAACTTGGGCCAAAAGCCTTTAAAAAGCCCTGGCTATTGAGGAGCTGCATGCTATCGACTATGGCTCCTGGACCAGCAAGCCTCTGCTGTCCTGCTAACCCCAGTCTCCTCTCTCACTTCCCATGCAGGAGCTCTCCCCTCTCTTCCTTCCTGTCCACCCTTGGTGTCTTCATTCCCTGGCCCTCACACTGCTTGGGCCTAGACTTGAAGAGAAGAACAGCAGAGGCACCCTGTGGAGAGACAGGTGCGTGGAGCCTTAGAAAGCTTGGCCTGGGGAAACTATTTTAAAGGCAGTTTTTCCAGTGCAAATAGAAAAGCCAGTGTCTCTTAACACGAATGGAAGGTAAAAATTAACATCGTAAGAGACAGTGTATTCCCAGCAACTTGAAATAAGGGATAGGGTTTTGGGGGGAAGCTTTGGGAGGAAGACTATGGTCCCAGGAAGCAAACGAACCTGATGATCCTAGGCACCACCCCTTCCTCACCAGCAGAGAGAATCTCCAGAAGGATGGGTGTCAGTCTGAAAGTGGCTCCGGCAGAGGATGAAAGGACCCTCTTCTGTATGCAGACTCCGTAAGCCCATCTACATCCTGCGAGCCCGCCCTGCACCAGGAAGTCCTGTGTTGATGACCAGGATGGATGGGGGAGGGTGTGAGGATGGTTAGCACTCCTGTCTCACTGATGCTGCGTCCTCACTAACGAACGGCCCATCCCGTCAAGGAGTCTGCAACCTGGACCTTCCTAAAACGGACTGGACTCAGGGCTTCCTATTCCTTCTGGTCTCGTCCTGGCCTCATCGACTCTTCCTTCTTCTTCCAAGGCCTTGGGGTCTGGTTCCAAGTCCCTTGGCTTACCTTCTTCTTCTATCCTTCCTGCTGAAACCCTCATCACCACCTGAACTCACGTCTCTTAGTTCCCACACTCATCTTCCTATTTTAAACCTTGGCCTACACGACACCCACTAGCTTTCCTTTCCCAGAGCTTCAGAGTTAAGGACACCCACCATCCTGCCAAACATCCCTGGAGATAGCTCTGTGTCCTCCACTCGGGTTTCCTTCTCATGGTGGGAGCTGGGAAAATCCCAGTCACCTCCACATGTCCAGGAGCTTGGCAGAAGGAAAGATAATCAGATGCATTGTTCCAGTCTTCCTGGGAACAGTAGTTCCAGGACCTGGACCTCCCCAAGGAAGGTCAGTGCCACCTCCCCCACCCCACAGTGGGTCCCTTCAATGGCAGTAGTAACCAGGTTGGGAATTCCTGCTCTTCTGCTTACCTGTCAGAGCACTGTTTTGGGTTTTTTGTTTGTTTGTTTGTTTTTGGTTTTTTTTAGTTTTTTTTCGAGACAGGGTTTCTCTGTGTAGCTTTGCACCTTTCCTGGAACTCGCTTTAGAGACCAGGCTGGCCTCAAACTCACAGAGATCCGCCTGCCTCTGCCTCCCGAGTGCTGGATTAAAGGCGGGTGCTACCACATCCAGCCTGAACTCAGCCTTTTTTTTTTTTTAAAGATTTATTTTTATTTTATGTGTATGGGTGTTTTGCCTGCATGTATGTCTGATCTGGACCAGCAGGTCATTCATTCTTCAGTGACAGGATCCTAAGGGGGATGATGGCCAGAGGAGGACAAGACAAGAAGGTAGGGAAGTTGGGATCTGGAGGTCTTGCACAAGCTGATGACTTATGCAAGCAGCTTTGTTAAGAAATACAGCACTGGGACTGGAGAGATGGCTCAGCAGTTAACAGTACTGGCTGCTCTTTCTGAGGACCTGGGTTCAATTCCCAGCACCCACACGGCAGCTTACAACTGTCTGTAACTCCATGTTAAAAACAATGAATGCATTATACTTCCCTAGGACCAAAAACATTTGTATCTTTGAGATGGAAGGTGGAAAGAGAGAACCAATTCCCGTAAGCTGTCCTCTGACCTCCATGCACACATAAACACACACACCAAAAACGTAATGAAAATGTAAAAAGAAAGCCACAGAGCATATAAATGATCATCATAAAGATACCTAACTTCAATTCTCCCCCTTGAGAAGCCCACTGATGTCTTGGGATTGTGTATTCTCCTTTCCTACACATTCCTCTCTCTAAAACATGACTTCAGCTTGAAAAGTGGGCACTCTTTATCACAATAAACGTGCTAACTTGCCTTCAGTCTGGTTTGTCCTGAATTTTTTTTTGTAATGATGTGGTTGATATATTGTGTACCCTAATAAAATTATCTGGGGGTCAGAGAACAGAACAACCACTAGATGAGACATTGAGGCCAGGCAATGGTAGCACACACCTTTAATCCTATCACTTAGGAGGCAGAGATCCGTCTGGATCTCTGTGAGTTTAAGGCCACACTGGGAACAGAGCCAGGCATGGTGGCACACACCTTTAATCCCAGCACTTGAGATCTCATGTCTTTGCTTGGGAAGGACACACGCCTTTAATCCCAGGAAGTGATGGCAGAAAGCAGAAAGGTATATAAGGCGTGAGGACCAGGAACTAGAGGCTTTTAAGCAGTTTGACTGAGATCCCTTTCTGGTGAAGACTCCCAGTCTGAGGAAACAGGATCAGCTGAGGAGTTGGCGAGGTGAGGTTAGCTGTGGCTTGTTCTGTCTCTCTGATCTTTCAGCTTTCACCCCAATAACTGGCTCTGGTTTTTTTTTTTAATTAATAAGACCATTTAGCAATTTGTGTTACATAATGAAGTCAGGGATCTGGCTGTACCTGAGTGGGAGAGAGGAAAAGAACTCTTTAGGCTGCTGAAGACAATGCTCTCTGCCACAATTGCTTATATCACCAAGCATAAAATGTGAGGAAAGGCCTTGATAAAATCCACAGCTCCATATTAGTAAGAGCACCTGCTGTCATTCTTCAGAGTCACTCATATTGAGGGGGTGTTGTGTGACACTATTCCTGGGGATACATGAACAAATGTCTACTCATTTCAGGTAAGGAGCTGACAACAGACCAAAGAAACCATACCACAGAAATCCACCTTGACGAATCAGTGAGTTTAATTGGGGTTTCTTACAGGAGTATGAGTGAAGGGTCAGGGAGCAGGAGCAGGGGTGACTTAAGAGACAGTGGCATCACTAAAAGCCACCCAGCAACTCATGAGAGCTGCAACTCTGGAGCCCTGTGCACAACCTGCAGGCAGCTCCATGGGTCAGACTCCTTTCCTAAACAGTCCTTACAGCTTTACTAACCCTTGTGATCTGCTAAGTTTCAAGGACTTCCTGAGGCTTCTGAGTTGGTTGCTTCCTGAGTCCTAACTAGACTCCCTTTAGATCTTGAGTCTTAAGGAGCCTCCCATTAGAACTTCCTGAGTCTTAATGAACTTCCCTCTGAGATGAAATGCTTCAACTCTGAGGATATTGTTTTACAGTAGTCAGGTGTGCTGGGGTGAGATCACTTGCAATCAAGAACATACTCATCGACAGCATTGGAGCATCTCTGTGCCCAGGTTCCATATCTGTAAGATAAGACTGATAATGTCTGTCACAACAGACTGACACATGGTAAGCACTCAACACTAGTGACTAGGTATGTCTACTTTCTTCAGTTCTTCTTTCCGGCCATTAGCATTTCCTACAGATTGTTATCATTTCTTCCTGAAAACATTTCCTCTTGTCAGCCCATATTTTTCCAGACCCAGTACTACCACCCTCATCTCACCCACCATCTTCTACCTGTTGCTGAGGTTGCATCTTCTGAAACACTTGGAATGGCCGGTAACTTGGTGTATGTATGTGCCAGGAGCCTAGAATAGTGTTTGGCTCACTGTTGGTGTGTAAAATACTTATTGAGTGTTGTTCAACCCTTGCCTCCTTATAATTTCACAAGCACCAGGGGGAAGTTTTCTAAACTACCAATCCAAGCATGTTATTGCCTTGCTTAACACTCTTCAAGAATTTCTTTAACACTCCAATAACTGTTAACCCCCTATGGTGGTTTGACTGAGAACGGACCCCATAGGCTCACTCATACTTGAATGCTTGGTCTCCAGTTAGTGGAACCGTGTGGAGAGGATTAGGAGGCGTGGCCTTGCTGGAAGAGGTGCATGACCAGATAGTTAATTCTGAGGATTCAAAAGCAAGAGCCCAGTGTTTTTCTCTCTCTGCCTACCTGTGGATCAGGATGTAAAGCTCTCAGCTACTTCTCCAGCTCCATGCCTGCCTGCATACCACCATACTCTCCACTATGGTGATTATGAACTACCCTCTGAAACTGTAAGCAAGCCCCCAACTGAATACTTTCTCCTATAACTTTCCTTGGCTGTGGCGTCTCTTCACAGCAATAGCACAGTGACTGAGACACCATCTGACCTTGACCTGAAAGGCTCAA